>JBAMJV010003626.1:32500-107500 GCA_037951105.1 Echinarachnius parma | reverse complement strand
CTTAACACAGACTTCTTACAAGTAGCTGAATTTAATTTCCATTCATTGTAGATTAATAGGGGGATTAAAGGGATAGTAGATTTTTGGTTTAGAGGGCACTTCAAGATTTGTTTGATTGTTGTTTTTTTTTGTGAAGTAGTGAAAAACCAAGTGAAAATTGTAATAAAGCACACTACTTTAAATACAGAATAAACTTTGTTTGATTAAAATTTGTTCAGAAACAGCTGAAATATACATAAATATTGTAAGACCCATATTTATCAAATAAATGTGGGCCATTGAATTTACAAGTTTTAGTTCCTGAAATTTAGTTTGACCAGAACTGCACTATCCCTTTAAAGCTATTTACATACACTTGTCTAAAGAACAAGAGGATAAATGGAACCTAAACTTATAATTAGAATTTTGGGTGTCTTTAGAATGTCCTATTGATAAACCAAAAGTTAAATCATAAGCATTAGTGAAAAATATATACAGTCAAACCTGTCTTAGCTGCCACCTGTCTATAGCAGCCAACCTGCCTATAGTGGCCCTCAAATTGATCCCTTGCAGAGGAAAACAATGTAATTGAACCTGTCTATAGAGGTCACCTGTCTACAGTGGCCACATTTCTTGTCTCCCTTGGGTGGCCACTGTAGACAGGTTTGACTGTACAATTGCTTTCACTAATTAAGCACATAAAAGACAACAAAGATATAGACAAGAGAATGACCGAGTGGTAACATAGTACAGTGTACTTCCTTTTATTGAAGGATTTGACTTTGGTAAGTGCGCAAGAGTGCATTCATATTGCATACAAATCTCTGTAAGAATGAAAATCATTCTCATTATATCAAATATAATAAATGCTATTGATTTATTATTGTATATTTCATGAAACATTTTAGTAAGTAGTAAGTACATAAACACGAATTACATCATTCAAATTAAACAGCATATCTCTATAATTTGTGTGTGCTTGATTGTGAGTTGTGCTTGTTTGCTTGTGATTACATTGTTTGGATTTAATTTACATGTACTTTCTTTGGCTAAAAAAACCCAAAAGCATTGCTGTTAGTTCATACATCATATGACGTTCAGCACATTTTGAGAATAAGCTTAAAGACAATATAAAATTACATTTACGTAGTGCAAATGATATGCAGATCTCAATACATCTAAATCAATCTAAACTTTACATTGTAAATAATGTTGTTTGGAAGATACAATTGAAAGACTAAATATGACCTGCTATAGCAAAACCCTACACTCGTCGGTAAAAATCAAAACGTAGTTTTATACCATGAGAAAGGCCTCATCATAAGCTTTCATTTCATGCTTTGTTCTACTAAATTGGTCAATAATTGGCGAAGATATGATTGTTTTAACTTTACAATCATAGGTATTTTACACACATTATGTGAACTTAAAATGCCAATATCTTCAAAACATGAATTACCGACAAGTGCAGGGTTTTGCTACAGCCAGTCACAAATATTTAGATGTAGACTTGCATAGAGGCAAAACAATTAATTATGGCATATGTTTAATTCATTATATTTCAATACACAGGAAGTCTGTTTTTGTGAACTATGTTACAGTGAACAATCTGTACATCTATAAATGTGATCTACATACTACTAATACTATTGTTCTTGGCAACAGAAACATAACATGTCATTAATTTTTGTTTTCTTCAAAATGTTTTCCCACGAAATTAGAAATAATTTGATTATAATGGTGGGAACTTTTACAGATATATACATGTACTTCCCTGTGGAAATGATTCAGCGCTATACATTTAGCTAATTTCCAGGATAACTTCCTCTAAAAAGATCTGAAATATTTCCTACAATACAGATAAGAAAAAGGCCCAGATTATTATCAGGGGTTAAATTTTAGACCATGGATTATTAAACAGAACATACTATTTGTGGTTACAAATGGTTGGACTAAACAAATTATACAGTATAAACTAGGGTTAAATTTGACCCACTGTTAAGCACTTGGACAACAAAGCTGTGTACCTTAATGGGATAGCCACTGTCTGCAATGCATACATAAACAAACCAACGGAATGAAACAGAATGGCAAAAATATAAATAATATAGAAATTGGCAAGACATGAGGAGTCAGCTGCTGAAAAATATTTCCTCCATTTGGCTGCATTACTGGTAAATTAATACATATATCTACATGACATGTCAACAAACATTAACGGCTCGGATTCACAAAGGAGGTTTGTACAAACCATGGTTCAAGCCATGGTCTACATCTATGGAGTGCTGCTCGTATACAAGTAAAACAATTCATAATTGCTAAATATGATATGACTGTTAGAGCTTGCTAACCAGCAAATTTCACCATGTGAGAAGACAAACATTTATTTGGTGCATTTTGTAAATGTGTACCATCAACATTGTTAACAAGTAAGGAGTTTACATTCTTTCTCCATTAGTTTACAAATGGCATTCCATAGATGTAGACCATGGTAAAACCATGGTTTGTACAAACCTCCTACAAACCTCCTTTGTGAATTCCACCCCACGTCTTCATACTGAGTATGGTTTGCAAATATAAATCAAATAATAGCATGATCAATCAATTACAGTTTAAAGTGATCCATAAATTTAATTCATAAGAATTTGTCAAAAGTGATATAAATTTGAGACTTCATATATGATTCTTCAGAATGATTTGTCATAGTTTCACAGAAAAAGGAACACTCTTTCCCTGGTAAAAAGTGAACATTAATATCAACAAATAACATGCATTTTAATACATTGTATCAACATTAATTAATACTTCAGCTGCACGACTCAGCTGCCCATTTACACATCGATCAAAAAAACACATTGAAAAGAGACGTTATAACTTATAAATACAAAGATACACAAATAACGTTCTTGATTGCTATTGTTATATGTTCACAATTCAATGCTTAGAAAATTGAGTCATGCCTATATAAAACCATTCAAGTATTATTGAAATGCAGCTTATTTTCAGATTTCAATTAAGATAATTATCATGTAAGTCCCGAGTTAATATTTCTCACAAACGCAACAACAATAAACATGGAAATTAGCATTATCTAGGCACGACTGTACATTCATTTAATTATAATTTAATTTTGGTTTTAGCATTAAATGTGTCAACATTTATTTAATGTTCTAAATTGTTTTACAATAATTTGGTAAAAATAAATAAATGGAATTATTATTCTTTGGAAATGCAAAGTCAAGACTGGCATTGCACTTTCCCTGTCATGTCAACACTTAATCAAACAATAACTTACATGAAGGCCTATATCACTACCATCCCTCATATTCATATTTATATTCATGTTTCAAATGCTCGGTATCTAAACAGAGATATTGGCAAGTAGCAACATACATTGTAGAGGCTGAATAATAAATATCTAGGGTTGTGTTTTTAAAAATCTTGTCTAGCTCCGAATCACAGCATTGAAACACGTATCAGGTCAAACTTTACTTTAATTTGATTAACTTTATTTTAAAGGGATACTGTAGTTGAGTTTTGGTAAAGAGAGCGCTGCACAAAATAATTGAGGTAATGAAAAACTGAGTGACAAATTTGAAAGAGCATACCATTTTAATGACGGAATAAACTTTATTTGATCAAAATCGGTTCAGAGACGGCTGAAATATCCATAATTATTACTATCAGACATCTGAGCTGTGGTTTTACAAAATTATATTCCCCTTGTTTTAAGTGCCAGCAGGGAAAATAGGGGAATATTTCTTTTATTCCCCTCTTTCACAAAAGCCTATAGGATTTACGTGTTAAGAAAAGAGAGGAATATAACATCCGGGCACTTGTGCACTCGGTGATGAAAGTTTGCTGCTGAAGAGAGTTTCGCGACAGGGGACAATTTCCCATACGTTAACAAGTAAAAAAAGCAGACGATCGCAGCTGCCTTTAATTCTGTGTGTAACGTAAGTGTACTATGTGTGTACGTGTGTGACTGTGTGCATTGTGCATACTGCAGTTAAAACTTGAAAACTTACCAAGTAAATGCAAGCAGTTGCGGAAGATTTTCAGCAGTGATTGAAAATTTATTTTGGAAAAGGGAGTTTATCACAATTTCTGTTGGAATTACAAAATTCAATTGTATGCTCATTTTATAGATTTTTTTCTTCTTCCATTTTAACAATCACTTCAATTTACATACCAGTAGACAATTTGCTACCAGTAGACAAAGTTTACATTTTACTAATTTCCGTTACTGCTCAAGATGTCTGATATGGGTAATAATAATGATATTGACTGGCTCTTTCGGGGGATACGACATATATTGCCTTCACTAGGATCCATATTGCCCTCGTCTTTTACTCGGGCAATATGAATCTAGTTCAGGCAATATTATGTCGTATCCCCCTCAAGGCCAGTCAATATTATATAAATATTACCATTTGTAATTAATGTGGGGTCCCACAATAATTCAATCATTTTGTACCAGCCGTTGAAAATAAAAATGCTTACCGGTACACTTTTCAACAATTTACAAAAGATGTTTTTAAATAGTTGTTTAATCATTATTTTAACAAAACATCACATGCACAACTTTTTATTGAAAATGGTTAAAACCATTTAATAACAGGCTTTTTACTTAGTCGTTTTGTAATTTTATATACCTTTCGAGCATGGTGGAATTATAACTATTAGTTTGACCAAAACTGTACTCTCAATACCAAAACTCAACTATCCATTTAAACCTTTTTTTTTAGAAAATTGATTCTGGGCTGGCCTAGTTTCATGTTCATGGCCATCATTGAATAATTAATGATTTGATAGAATACATTTTTTTTTGGGGGGGGGGGGGGGGGGTGGGGGGGAGGGCAAATTCATCATACAAGAATATGGTATTATTGAATTTCAAAACCTAGCAACAGACGATGCATACCAAGTCAGCTTTAAAGGGACTTAGTGACATTGTCCAAATCCACAAAATCTAATTGGAATTCTAGCGGTTCCCTCATACCTTGTTGTATTCGTATTTACAATAAAAGCATGGGACAGGATTCGGTTTTTCAAATTTTCCTTTCGTTAAAAAGATATAAATTTACGATTGAAGTGTTCATTATCCACTGGACTGCAAAAACCGTGTACAAAGTGAGTGCAATGAGTTAGTGAATATCACTTTGCATTTTTGCTAATTTCTTGGCCATATAACTTGAACATTTCACACAACACCTAGTGGACATATCAGATAACAATATATACATTGTATCAACCACTCATCACTTTTTGCACATGTCAACAAAATTACTAGATCCCTTTAAATCATCTTTTTAGAACATTGTAATTATTCTTCTTAGGAGTAGCAAGTGTATTAGTGTAAGGTGAATAAATTCAGTTTCATGTTTCATGTTTCATGGCCATCATTGAACGATTAATGATTTGATAGAATAATTTGTGCAATTAATTGTGTCTAAAATTGATTTTATTTTTTGTCCTTGCAAATTCATTGTACACTGACAAATGTAGCATTATTGAATTTCAAAACCTAGCAACAGACAACGATGAATACTAAGTCAGCCTCATTTATAATTTAAGATAAGGGATTTGGGAAATACATGTATGTCCACATCAAAACACAAAATTGTATGGTCTAAACAATGTGTTCTGCAGCTATATATTTACAATGTAAATTTAAAGGAATAATACAGCTCCGGTTTAAACATAATTTTAGTAACTAAAACTGGTCAGTTTTTATCATTAAAACTAAGAGTTCTAATTCAATGATGCTTGAATGGTAGAAATACATAAACTGCTAAGTTTCAGGACTGTTTTCTTTCAAAAAGCAGCTAACACAAGAGGGTGCCCCCCCCAGACACCTCACGATTCAACCATTTTAAATCAAAATATGTGAATGCGATGTTTGGAAAAAATAATTATTCAATAGAGAGATTATCAAAAAAATTAAAACCATTTTGGTATATTTTCAGAAATGTGAAGGATTTATAAATATTTTCTTGAATCATTGAATAAAAGTTGGTCCCCAAGACTCATTCCAATCAGATATATTTATGGATATTTCAGCTGTTTTTTAACATTTTAAAACTCAATTACTGAAGAAGCATTAAGTGTTAATATTGCTATTTTTGAGCTGTATCGAGCTTTCTGTCACATCCATTATGGATACCTCCTGTGACCCTTCAGACCAACATTTCTTGCAACATTGCACCATTTCAGCCAAGTTCTGAAAAAACATTTTAATTTAAATCGCTATTCAGGAGTACTCATTATCTCAATCACTGAAGATGCATTGGATGCGATGGATATCTGAGAGCATGTGTTCTCATTGTTCTGGGAACCCGTGGAATGCTGGGAGTGGATAAAGGTCACATCAGATACTTCCTGTGACCCTTCAGACCAACATTTCTTGCAACATTGCACCATTTCAGCCAAGTTCTGAAAAAACGTTTTAATTTAAATCGCTATTCAGGAGTACTCATTATCTCAATCACTGAAGATGCATTGGATGCTATGGATATCTGAGAGCATGTGTTCTCATTGTTCTGAGAACCCGTGGAATGCTGGGAGTGGATAAAGGTCACATCGGAGTCCGATTCCGAGTCGTCGCTAATGAGGAGAGGCGAGGCGGGGTCATCTGGAAGGCTCCTGGTTCTAATCCGTTGATCTGCATCATAGGTCATTGTTTGGGTCCTAACTTCTTCAATAATCCTAATGGGTGATGAGGAGGCATCTGGATGACTTGTTATATTCTGTAGATCAACAGCAACTGCCCTCAGGCCCTTCCTAACATCATCTCTTTCCAGAAGAAACAATGTGGGCGATTCTGGATGGTTTCTTGAGCCATTTTCTTGATCAGCACCACCAGTTTTCAGGTCCTTGCTAACATCATCTCCAACAAGAAGAGGTGCTGTTGAAGATTCTGGATGACTTCCTGCACCATTCTGCTGATCAGCATCACCTGATCTCAGGTCCTTTCTAACTTCATCTCTAACAGGAGGAGGTGATGCAGGAGTATCCTGGTGGATCATTCTGCCATTCTGGTAATCTGTACAACATGTTATTAGCTTCTTCTTACCCGGGTCGCTACTCGGTATCGGTGATGCGAGCACATCTGACCGAGCTCTTGCGCAATCTTCAAACGGATGATGCGATGATGGTGCATCCCTGTTAGCCCTTGAGCCATCCTGGTTGCCTGCACCACCTGTTACAAGCTTCTTCCGGACATCGTCTCTACTTGGTATAGGCGATGAGGCTGCAACTAGGCGAGCTTTAGCACAATCTTCAATCGGATGATGCAGTGATGGTGCATCCCGGGTAGCCCTGGAGTCATGTCGGTAGCCTGCAACACCTGTTACAAGCTTCTTGCAAGCTCTTGTGCAATCTTCAGCAAGATAATGAGATGACGGCGCATCGGAGATAGCTATTGAGCCTTGTCGGTTGCCTGAGCCACCTGCTACGAGCTTCTTTCCAACCTGGTCTCTGCTCAGGGCATCTGGGCTAGTTCTTGCGCCATCTTTTAGGGAGATAGATGATGAGGATGATGATGATGAGGAGGCATCTAGATGGGACACTGTACCTTTCTGACGGAATACATCACCCCTTGAGAGACTGATCCTCTCACCATCTCGTGCTTCCTCCTCCTCCTCCCCCTGCTCCACATCACCTGTCATCGCTGGCTCATGGCGTGCTGACAAGGCAGCAGACTGGTAAACAAACACATACAAACAACTACTTTAATTAAGGGTTCCCACACAAGATGATTTGATTTTGGTACAACATGGTGCATTCTAAATAGACCACAGCCCATTCCATTGCGGGACCATTCCTGAACGGGTTATACTTAAATTCCTTGGGCTAGTTAAATTAATTGATAACAAAATAGTGTACAAAAGCTATTCAGTATAACATAAAAGAATTATAGGATTTTATAAATGTTTTTATCATGCAAGTTTATTGTGTCACCGTTTCAAGTGATAGAAATAAAAGGAGCTAATTTGTAACATGACCCCCCCCCCCCCCAAAAAAAAAAAAAAAAAAAAAAAAAAAAACAATTGCCAGGACCCAGGAGGGTAGCTCTAGCTGAGGTAGCTACTCACCGACTGACAAGCAAGTACTAAAGCCAGTTGCAAGAGGAGTAACACTTCTCTGGATGTCCCCTTGAGAGTCGAAAGGGAGAGGGGTGAAAGAGGGGAGGGGGGAGGGGATGGGGAGGAGTTTTCCAGAGGGTAGCTCTAGCTGAGGTACATGTAGCTACTCACCGACTGACTAGGCAAGTACTAAAGCCAGTTGCAAGAGGAGTTAACACTTCTCTGGATGTCCCCTTGAGAGTCGAAAGGGAGAGGGGTGAAAGAGGGGAGGGGGAGGGGATGGGGAGGAGTTTTCCGGAGGGTAGCTCTAGCTGAGGTAGCTACTCACCGACTGACTAGGCAAGTACTAAAGCCAGTTGCAAGAGGAGTTTACACTTCTCTGGATATCCCCTCAAGAGTTTTGGGGGGGAATTATTGAGTGGTAATTTACCAAGAGGGAGAGTGAGAGGGGGAGAAGGAGGAGAGGGGAGAGGATCAAGATGGGAGGAATTGCCAGGGGGATCGAGCTTGTATAGCATTTAACTGACTGAGGAGGCAAGTTCTGTAACCAGTTTCTGGAGGAGTCCCACTCCTCTGGCTGTCACCTTAAAGAGTCAAAGGGAGCGAATTGTTGATAAGTAATTGAAGAAGGGGAGAGGGAGAGGAGGAAGGGGAGAGGTGGGTGGGGGGAGAGTAGGAAAGGGGGAGGAGATGGGAGGATTGCCAGGAGGGTAGCTCTAGCTCAGGTAGCTACTTACCGATTGATGAGGTAAGTACTGCAGCCAGTTGCAGGCGGAGTTCCCGCTCCTCTGGCTGTCACCTTGAGAGTCGACAGGGAGAGGGGTTAATGAGGGGAGGGGGGATGGGATGGGAGGAATTGCCAGGACCCAGGAGGATAACTCTAGCTGAGGTAGCTACTCACCGATTGATGAGGTAAGTACTGCAGCCAGTTGCAGGCGGAGTTCCCGCTCCTCTGGCTGTCACATTGGGAGTCGTCTGAAAACAGTTTCATGCTGCCTTCGTTGCACGAGCCTTGGGAGAGATGAACATGTTCCTCATCCTCCTCATTATCATTATCTCCGTCATCATCAACATCATCGTTTACTTCACCAGTCTCATTATCATCATCTTTGTCATCCTTATCAAGATCTTTGCCTTCAAACACATGTTTCTTTTGAAGCAGTTCTTTAGTACCGGGTTCATGTTTCCTTTCACTTTTCCAAGCGGCATCTCTCAAGTTCCCACTGATCTGTCCATTAGCATTAGCGTCATCGCCATTACCACTGATCAATACAGAGGCTAACTCCACACAATCGTGGGCACGAATCCTGCTAATTTCCACGGCGCTATTTTCAGCTCTGCGATGAAGACTGGAGTCCTGCTCGTTGCTCTCGCCCTCACTCCCCGAGCTGTCTGAATCGGGCAACTCCCCGTCGCTATCTGCAAATGTGCAGCTGTAAGAAGTCTGACGAACGTCTCCATCATCACTGATGGTATGTGCACCCTCTCCATCATTGGTTTCCATGGTAAGTGCTTCCCCTTTGTTGACACTGCCTTCTCTCATCTGCTTCTTCCTCTGCTTGGAGTCTGGACTGCTTTCAAACAAACTGCATGCTCTGTCTTCGTAATCTGAAAAAATTTAAATAGGAAATGCAGAGAAATTATGAAGATGACGTTTAAGTCTCAATCTAAAGAGATATCTAAATCTAAATCTAAATATACATACATATTTATCCATGAACAAAGTGTTCTATGCCCTACTTGCAATGATTGTTTTTTACTGTAGGGTCCTTTTACCAATTTGTTTGTTTGATAACATTTCTTATATATGATTGTTATCTTGTAAATCTGTATACATTTTGGTTATTAAGTTATTCATTCATTCATTCATTTGGCAACCAATCAATATCAGATATTAAATAAGAACTTTTGATGCACTCAACAAAAGTGAAATAGGTGCAATCTTTATTGTAATCATCCTCAAGAATGAAACCCTCTGTGCCTTGTCCATCTCCACATTTGCCAGTGTGCCAAATGTGCGGAGTGGCACAGATGTCGAATCATTTAAAGGGGACCACCAGGCAAAGGACAACACATTATTACATGTTTTGGTACCGTTTTGTGATATCAAATAGATACCCAACATTTTGCAAAGGGTTGTGTAATTCATAAACAAAGCAATTAATTTCCACCACTTACGGAACCACTGCTATTTCCTGGTTCCATACGGGCCAAGCATTTGCGAGTGCGCCAATGCTATTTGTCAATAGAATCCTGGATGATTCGTTCGCTCTGCACAGAGCGCTCTGGCTCTGCACACATATAGTATACGCAATTCAGACCGCATGAATGCATGGTTGAGAATGGTGATGCGTTTTCCAATTTTTTTTTCTTTTTCGGAAGGAATGGAATACTAAAGATGTTACCTTTCTATAATAAGAATATTATTTTTGGGTGGTGGTACCCTTTAAACCGATATTCAAGTAGGGCCTATTCAATATGAATGCCCTATTCTTCTTTTACACAGCTACACACAATTACAGACTTGCACTATTTTTGCCCAATCAAAACCAACACATATTGTAATACCTGTGGCAATGAAAGAGTTCAATGTTAGGATGCTACACTGGAGAACCCCTAACCCCCCCCCCCCCCCCCCATATATTAATATTTTCAACCCATTTCTTTCTAGATATATTCTTATTCCCATAAAATCCCCATGTTAATTAAAAGTTAAAGTCCTCCCCGTGCCAACTTTGGCACATAAGGCGGGGCCTATCTCCGATTCATTAGCCCTAGGCCACATGTCTACTAAATGTACCGAAAGCTACAGCAGGGGGCCAGTCCTCTGGTTACTTGTGTGATTACCAACTTTCCCTTCTCCGTTCTATAAATGCCGTGAGCCTGGCTAGAAGGCAGAAGGTACCATTTGGTATGACCCGGTCTGGATTTGAACCAGGGACCTCCCATGCAAGAGGCAGACACTCTAACCGCTAAGCCACCATGTTCGGTTTTAAAAAAAAAATCCCCATGTAGTCCACCATAATACATTGTTTCTATAAGCGCTATATATATATATCTAGCATCATTATTACCCTTGGTCATCAGGTTAAGTTAAAAACCTGCGGATCTTGTGCACCATCTCAAATCTCTGGGAAGCATACTAGCCCAAGCTGCTCAGGGCTCTACGGGCTAATTTACACCCAACCAAATACCCGTTTAAACTCCTGGGTAGTAGAAATTAGCATGACCTTCCATTTATTACATATATTTTCAGTTATTTTAGGTGTGTTTTTTTTTTCACTTCTGCCCTTGGTATGCCACTGGTAAAAGTCCAGTCAACTGTGAGCTTTCAAACATAATACATGAAAATCAATTTAATCACAACTCTTTTGAGTTTTTTTATAAATTACATGAAAATTTGATGACTGTAAAATCAATTTCCAGAAACAATGGGGTTATTATCCTTGAAATGATTTTCATTTCATGTCAACAACTAATGTGCACTTCCTTATAAAAATTCCCTTTTGCTGTACCTATTATCAGGAAGCAACATCCAAATATATAATTGTTTTGATACCTATAAAAAGTGATTAGTTTTACCAATCAAATCCACTATTAAACAAGCAAAGAAATGTGTGTATCCAACAATACTTTGTCCAAACATTGGGCCATATGCATACAAACAAGCAATTGCTTGTGCTAGCCTTTTGCTTGAATCGGTATGCATGAAAACAAGCAATTGCTTGCAAGCAAAAGCATTTGCTTACAAGCACAAGCAATTGCTTGAAACCGTATGCAGAAAACGAACCTTTTACTTGTCTTGATAAGCAATTGCTTGCGTTTTTTCAAGCACATCCAGACCAGCTTGAGCTCTTGCTTACTCAGGGCATTCGCGTTTAAGGATCAAATTTTCATACCGTTTCAGGATGATTACGAGCTCCTTATTCCAGAGGTTATGTTGCGATTTCATATTTAATCAAATTTCTGTTATTTTAGACCTTTTACGGCAATTTTCGTCCATCGATCTGCACAGAAACCCCCCTAATGCTCTGTGCTGTTTCCCCCCTATTTGCATTTAAGCAAAAATACTGCTGCCAGGTCGGGTACGAAGCGTTGTTTTCGCACAACCGTAACGATCCTTTGTCCAACACGTAAGCAATTGCTTAGGCAGTGCAAGCAAAAGGTTTCAGCACAAGCACAAGCTTGTGCATATGAATTCAAGCAATTGCTTGAACTTGATCTTTTGCTTGACCTTGATCTTTTGCTTGACAAGCTCTTGCTTGTGCTAAAAGCTTAAAGCAATTGCATACGGCCCATTATAGTCACAACTAGAAACACCCCCCCCCCCCTGACTAAGTTTAAAGACATGATATGATAGTCCTCTAAATACTTCAGACCTATGAACACATGATTTAGTACACCTAATGGTCCACTTTTGAATTATGCTAATAACAATTTTCTGGAAATATATTTTCTGAACTTGTCGACGGTATTGACTTTCTAAACTGCTCTCTTACAAATATCAGCAAATGATTTGGGTTGTCCGTTTCAGTGCATTTGCCCTCTTAATTTGATCCGAAACGTGGCTTTTATTTGCACTTTTGACAAATATTTAGATTGAGTCATGCAACAGTATACAAATGATGCGCAGGTATGAGTGGGTCGGTAGGAATTGTTTGCACAAGGTAACTATGGAACTGTTAAACCCACGAGGCGAAGCCGAGTGGGTTTAGACTAGTTTCCATAGTTACCGCGTGCAAACAATTCCACTGACCCACGAAATAAACTTGCGCATCATCTGTTTTATAGAATGGGCATTGTTACGCCCCCCAAAAAGTCAAAAAATTAAAAATTAGAAAAATTACCGGATGCATGAAATAATTTTACCGGACGCATGAAATTTTTTACCGGACGCATGCAATTTTTTACCGGACGCATGATTTTTTTACCGGACGCATGAAATTTTTACCGGACGCATGATTTTTTTACCGGACGCACGACTATTCATGCATCCAGTACAATTAATTGTCTGCACAAATTTTGCTCTCAACCAATCTGATTGCAGGGATTTATCAACCCATTCTATAATAACTCTTTCATTTGATATTTCAGTTGAACAGTATTTCTACATCTTCTAGGCTGCACAGCATGTTTTTGCAACTTTACAAACCTGGACCAGTACTTTAACTTTATCTGTAACTTTTCTACCAAAATTACTTAAATGAGATGTATTCTCATACTTGGCAAAAGTGACTTATATGTTTCTCTCTCCCCCTCTCTCGCTTTTACTGTTGGTCTTTTCTTCACTCTCTCTCTCTATTGTTTTTCTGTTTGTTTCCTCTCCCCCTCTCTCCCTCTCTTTCTTTTTATGTCTGCTTTTGCCTTTTTTTCCTATCTCTCTTTATCTGGGAAAATAGTCAAAGTAACCCTGATTTCTGGAACGTTTATTTCAAAACCAAAAATACATCGAAAGGGAATTGAAAACCATCCAAAACATCCTACCTAGATTTTAACTCACTTATTACTATGCAGCAGAAAGGTGATTGGGTCATTCTTAATATGTTACATAATATGTAGACCATGATACTATTACTGGGAGTATACATGTAGTTAGTAATAGTTCGGTTCAATTCATATAGCACCTAATATGTTACAACTTCATCTCTAAGCTTTTTACACTATTATTGTCCCGGTCATGGTATACAATGCCAGCCAGCCCCCACACATTATGTGCACCATCTCCACTCCCTGAGCAGCTTTCCTTTATTCCTTCATTGAGCATATCATAATCATTCACATAAAGGCTTTCCCCTCCTACCGGGTCACATTTACGCCTGGGCAGTAATACACTTGATAAATTGTCTTACTGAAGGACAATCGCAGTTTGTGAACTACAGATAATGATCGTATTGATTGGAGAGCACCCTCTACCAATCTTCTTACACCCCATCCAGTGGATGGGAGGGTGGAAACGCAACAGTAAAATCAAAATTAAGCTTATTAACCCATTGGAGATGGATTGAGTTAAGAAGAACATGCATTCTCCATAGACCCCAGCCAAAGCATTTTTTTGTTAAGGGGGGGGGGGGGGGTGGGGGCCAGTCCTGAATGGGTTAACCAATTTAAACCATTTGATTGGGTAAAATATTGTAATAATACATTATAAATACATAAGGTGTGTGCCCCCCTCCCCCCCCCCCCCCCCCCATAATTTGTCATTTTGAATCCCCCCTAATCAATCCGATCACACTATCCAACTGCAGCATTTCAATAAATAAATACAAAATTAAAAAAGTATGCACTTTTTTTTTTCTTTTTTAAAATATTTTTGCACAATCATTGCTACACTTTTCCAGTAGCTCTACATAAAACTCATTTCCTCTTGATCAGACACGTACAGGAAATGTCCTTGTGAAACTTGTGGTTACATTTTGGGACTGCCGCACTTCCCCAAAAGTAAACAATGTCTGTCCTTTTATCCATTTCGCTCCGCCGATTCAGCTTTGCCGAAGCTATAAAACATACAGGTGAAGAGTAGTTATCATCAGTCGGAGGACCAGAGAAATCCATGATCACAGCCTACCAGGTTTCTGTCTCTTTGGTTGTTCAGCTTATTATCTGATATTTGAGGACCAGTATTACCCTGTTTGCTGCTGCTGATAAAGAGATATTCTGGCACCAAATGAGTTATACAACGCTTGTTTAACTTTCTACCACAGAGAATTGAAGACTGTAACACACACACACACACACACAAACAAGCAGGATGCCTCTCCCAGTGTCAGCCAGGATTCTAGTTGTGCGAGTTTTTCTCTTGCTCTCTTTCTACAGCTGTTCGGGACGGACCGAAGAAAATACAGACTCGACGTGCCGTATAGACTATATTCCATTGTCCCTACCACCAAACTGCACAACCCTGACCATCAGAGGCAGAAATCTACAGACGCTGGAACCAGCTTCTTTTGCTGCAATCTGTTCTAGTCCTCTGACCGAGCTGAATATCAGCAATAACGGCATATCGCGGATACAATCGCAGGCGCTGTGTTTCTCGTCTCTCCTGGTTCTGGACTTATCCCTCAACATCATCCAGGGCATAGACAACACTTCCTTCAGCAATGTGACAGATCTGGTGGAACTTGATCTCCATGGCAACATCATTCGATCGATTGCTGATGACGCTTTCACCCAACAGATGAAGCTCAAGATTTTAAGGCTCGATGGTAATCACCTGACGCAAGTCAGTTTCTTTCTACAACCCATGAGAAGCTTGGAGAGGCTGAACCTGACGGAAAATGCAATCGACTTTGTCGCCCCGACTGCCTTCAATCAGAGCAGTAAGATGAAATACCTACTTCTTGCCTACAATCACCTGACAGTTATTCCTAAAGCAGGGGTTATGAGGAAGTTACACGTACTGAACCTTCAAAGTAACAATATCAGCGGAAACATAATGGCCTCACAGGTTCACTTTGAATACCTCGAAGAACTACGTTTGACCAACAACTTCATCTCTCACATCGACCCCGATGCCTTCCAATATCTGGACATGCTGGAGGAACTATATCTGGACCGTAACCTACTAACAACTTTCGAGGCATGGACAAACTCCCAGCAGGGTATCGTCAAGATTCAACTCGATCACAACCCCTGGGATTGCTCGTGCGACAACAATGAGCCGTGGCAACAGATTCAGCGGCGCGAACAAGATGGCGAGCTGACGATCGTGGAGAGAAACAAAACATATTGCAGTACCCCCATCTCAAAGAAATATGACAGGGTTTTCGATGCTGTGGAATCCTGTATACCCACACTTTATTACATACTGATGTCAGTTGCATCTGCAGTGGCTCTCGTTGTCATCGTCACTGCAGTGGCTTGTTTCATGAAGAGAAGAAAGTCGCCTAGCGCTTCTTCGGTTCAACCAACACCGCCCGCCTTGGCTTTGCATGCACCTCCACAGGAGGGCCATAACTTCAAGAGAGCTCATGCACCAGCGCCTCTGGGCCCGACTCCCCCGCTGGAGCATAGTTATGACTACCCAGATATCCAGGCAGCCATACGCAGGGATCCGTCTTTGTCGTACGACTATGTCAATAAAAGACTAGTGAAGCAACACCTGGCGCGGTCACGGGTTATTTCAGAAGACTCTTTGGTTCCAGTCTAGGATAGTGAGAATGGGAACTTTTCGGGAAATAATAATAGATAGATGGATGAAATACAATATCTAAACGCGATTCAAATCATGTTGATTGAAAACAGTACTAGAGGTATCTTGAGCTAGGTTCTGTGAGATATGGATGCTCGATTCAAGGACTTTATTTTCTTTGTAGCCCAGCCGAGCAAGTAATATAAGGATTAATCAAATTCTAGTGGCCTGAAATCTAAATCTGGGGGCCCCCCAAAAAGAATGAAGAAGGATGAAAAAGTCTGAGTCTGTTATCTATGTTTGCCTATTAGGGCAGGTACAATTTGGATTGAGGACATTTCAATGGCCAAAGCCAATTTTAGGGGCCCCAGGCCAGCGGACCAGTTTTGATTTAGAGCCCTGCCTATATCCCATGTGACCATTCAGCAATGATATTTTGATTGACATTGCTGCACTTAACCTAGGGGGTGTTTCACAAACATTCTTTTAAAAGTTGAACTTAACTCTAAATTGGACCCAACAATTATGGAAAGCCATTTGTTGCCTTGGATTAAAACATTATTCAACAGCCAAAAAATACAAGTATTTAAGACTTCCAACAAAAAATTCATATCAATAACATGAAGGCTCCTTGATAATAACAAATGTAACAAATTTGTAATCAAAATTAATGCCTTTTCAAAAGAATGGTTTCAACAATTTACAAAGAAACTGATGGCTTTCCATAATAGTTAGGTCCAACTTAGAGTTACGTTCAACTTTAAATCTTTGTGAAACACCACCTGATATGTGAAGTGATACCCGACATGAATGTATTACTTGAATTGCGGATGCAAATTATCATGGCAGCTGGAATAAAGCCAGAGAAAGAATAGAACTTAACATACATGTATGACAGCGCAGTGGCGCACTATTATGTGGAAAATGTGCTTTATAAATGCATAATTAATATCGTTGGTGGAGAAAGGGACAGTCACTTAGTCACTTTTTGAACATCAGAGATAATCATGTTTACAGTTTGAGAGACCTACAAACAAATGTCATATATATATTTAGTTTGGAACAAATACAGTTTCTAGCGCTACAAAGGCAGAACTGTACAGTCAATTATGAATATAATAGTGAGATCTTTTTCTTCAGTCATTCAAAAATCTTGTAATTACAATCAGTTTAAAGAGATCCATTAACTTTGTTAATTCAACCAAAATCACTTGGAGCTTTCACACTTGGCTGGCTGTTTTGCTTAAAATGATATTAACAGAACAATTGTTAAGATTTAATCGAAAAGCATCTCGGAACGCTTTTTGTTTGTAGGCAAAAGTAGCAGATTGTGGATTCTTTGAAATCACGCATTTGAACGATCAGGAATAAGATGCGACATCAATTTACATTTTATTCACTATAGATGAACATTGTTCTTCTGAGAGTATAAAACACGATTGCTTACATTAGATTATATCACTTGACAAAGTGTTGCAGCAGCGCACGAAATGTTGTGATCTTTTAGATTCCATGTTGACCATTCATTGCGAAAACAAACGAATATCACTAGCGATATTATTTTTCGATATTGTTCTTTTTGTTTGAAACATCACATAATTTCGTAGAATCTTGAAATTATATTGGTATACCACTGAAGTAAGATAAAGAAACTGAAGAAACGTCATGATCTTTTAGATTTCCTGTTTGACCATACATTGCGAGACAAACGAATATCACTAGCGATATTATTTCCGATACAACTGAAGTCTCAAATATCCTTTTTTGGAAAAGTCTTATAAAGTTGAATTGATCATTTTTATAAAGTACCTCAAATGCTTTGTTTCCACCTAATAATTACAGACCATACTATACAGGGTGGCCCCCAAAAAACGGAACAGGGCACTTCCCAAAATATAGTAGCAAAATGTTTAAGTCCATCGGATAGGGTGTCTTTTTTTGACAGAAATTGGCACCTGACATGGTGTCACTCACAGCGCCCTAAAACAAAAACTACACGACCAAATTGACTGTTCTTGGTGTCGTTGTTCATTTGAAAATACACCCTAACTGATGGACATAATACATTTGTTTCTATATTTTGGGAAGTGCCCCGTTCCATTTTTTGGGGCCACCCTGTATAAACAGAGCTGCAAACCAAACAAATTTAAAAGGAACTCAGATGGCCCAAAACGGAAATTTGAAGGGGTAGTATACCGTAAAACTCTGTGTATAAGATGCACCCGTGTATAAAACGCACCCCCAACTTTCACAGCAAAAAAAAAATATATTTTTTTTTTTTTTTTTTTTTTTTGGAGACCCTGTATTTTTTTTTAGAAGACCCTTAAGTGCTGTTGGAATGCTTATACCACTGGCCTAGGGTATGACAATAGCTTAATGTTGAATGTAGCATTCATCAACATCATTTTCTCACATAAAAATAGTGGTTAGTACACAAATTGCACATTTATTGAGCAGTAACACTGGTGCTCATAAATATTCATGTTCATATTCATGAATATTCATGAGCACCAATACTCACTAAATATAATGCAATTTTCTAAATTTACTAACAACTATTTTTAATTATGAGCAAAATTTATAACCACTGGTTAGAAAATTGCATATTTAATTAGTACTGCTGCTCACGAATGTATGAATATTCATTAGCAGCAGTATTACTGCTCAATAAACTTGCAATTTTTACATCTGTAACCAATATTTTTTGTGTTAGAAAAAGGTATATCTTGCTGAATGCTACAACTGACAGCAAGCTCTTGTCATGCCCTAAACCATGTGTATACACATTCAACATGACTACAGGGTGCCCCCCCAATTTTTTTTGTGTTTTTTTTGTGTTTTTTTGCTATGGTCTTTGAAATTTTTCCGACGGAAAAAAAAGTGCGTCTTATACAGGGAGTTTTACGGTAATTTGTAATAGACCGCTTCTGTAATGTATGCAAATAATATGCGTATGACGTCAGACTCCCCGTTGGCAAGCTTAACAATAGTAACTAGGTCCGGCAAGCTAAATTTACAGAAGCGGTCTATTGCCTCACAATTTAAGCAATGACTATATTTAGCAAGAAACTATGACATGTTATTAAGTGAAGTGGCAAAGGCAATGTTGTGTTCAATGAGAGATTCTACTTGGATACAAGTTACAACAGTTTACTGCATCATAATGTGCATATTCAATTATTGTGTAATCAGAAGATAATGGTATACATTCTGCATTTCGCTAACAATATGATTGAAAATTAGGAAAAAGAGGTATTTTAGAAGGAAAAAGGGAATTGTGTAATTTTGTTTTAAAAAGGGAATAATTCTGGAAAAACAGGAATGTTTTTGCCACTCTGTAGTTATGCAAGTTTGTCAACAAATGTACAGCCATTTAACCCATATTTACATAAATTTATTTAAAAGCCAAGTAATTCCCCTTTTAAATGTGCAGTAAACATATTGCATAAATAAGGGAATGAAATGAAATTCCTGTGGGATTTTATAAACCACAATGTCAATTTTGGTCAAACAATACAATACATTTAATAATTACAAAGTCACAATGAATAATTGTTTTGCCGTCGTCTCCTACATGTATTTATTTTGGTTGGATAGGAATGTAAATTGTAATGTGTAATATATGCGTAAATATTACATGAAAAGATGTGTTAATATCAAATTGAAATAAGTGCATTCCTGAAAGTGAAATGCAACAGTACTGTAAATGGTCAAGTATGCCAATAAATTGTATATATTATGTGTACAAGTTCATAGAGGTATAGTATGTTTGATGCCTTCTTTGAAAACAATATTTTGTTGATATATATGATAAATGGAATGCCCACGCTAAATATTGTGGCTATCATTTATTGTGTCTACAAGTATGATCATTTCATGTTTGGTTACATGCTTTGGAATCAGCACCCCCGAACTGACAAGAAAAAATGTAAACGAGGTCAGCTGGTCTCTAGCCTGGACTAATATAGACAAATCCGGTTTCAAGTCTATAGGGCCATAACTGGGGGGCTTCCAAGAGTACAACAAAATATAATTTGAACAGGTTTTAACTGTTATGTAACATGTCAGGTGTATTATTGTCTCCTAAAAAATCAGTGACCTTTGTTCAGCATGCTAGACATGCTTGAAGCCCCCCCCCCCCCCCCCCCCCCCCCCCAGTTATGGCAGATGCAGACTTGAAACCAGATTGGTCTTTACTTGCTAAATACACAAAACCAAGAAACCCTTTTTTTAGATATTGGCATTGACATTTGTAGACAAAATTGACAGTGCTTATTCTGGAACAATACCATTTATGTCAAGCGAGAAAAAGACTACTAAACACCTTAGTTTGAAAACAATTTTAATTTCTCTCAGATTTTGGCAATATTGACATTTACAAAAAAACTCACTTCATGTCTATCTCACTATCTCTGTCGGGTGGTCGACAATTTTTTGTTTCTCTTTTATTCAATCATTTGTATTGTATTTTTGTTGTGGCCCATGTTTGAATTTCCTACCTTAGTTTGCAAACAATGTTTTTCCTCTCAGATTTTGGCATTATTGACCTTTACACTCAACCCTGTTTCAATATTTGTAAATTGTAATCCTGAGCTGGAACAAGATGTTTGAAATATGATGAATATGTACATGTACATAAACAACAACAAAAGTGTACACATCTTCAAAACAATAATTATTTAACTGCTTTTAGTGAGTGACTAATTCTTCAACAAAAGTTAACATTGAAGAAATTGATTTCAAGAAAAGTTTGTTTTTCTTTTAAAAAAAAAACAAGACTAATTCTATTAAAAAGGAAATTCTTGAATTACCAGGAATTGTCCAGGATATAAATACAAACATGTACATCCGTTTCTCCACTGGATGATTTACAGTGAGAATAAAACCACAAAACACCTTAATTTGTAATCAAACCTTTTTTTTTAAAGTTTCACATTGGCATAATATATAGAAAAAACAAGTTTCAATATTTGAAGTAGTAGTTCGGGGCCTCGTTGCAGAAAGAGATCTATAGACTATACAATGGATTGTAAGTTACAATCAATTTAGTGCAAGTTAGAAAATTTGCACGTTTCAACCAATCAGATTTGCACATTTAGAACACATGATCTGACTTACAATCGATTGTATCTCTTTCTGCAACGGGGCCCAGGAACAGGAAGTGTGAGTGACATACGCTGACTACATTATAAAAACAATAGAAACAATAATATATTTGCTTCCAAGTTGAGTCATAATCAACAACAAAAAGTTCCAAGGAAAGAAATATATTTGTTTTAAATGTTTCTTTCTGAAATACCACAAGACTATAATTCTATCAAAAGGGCAAGAATTTTCAAGATCTAGGTGTATTTTTAGTTTCCTGATCGATGTTTTACCTCGAAAGAGATATCAATTCTGCTTCCCAGTTCCCAGTCATTACTTCCTTCCTTGGTATATGAGTGCATCTATTTTTAAATATTAAAGGGAAATACACATTCTTGTCCTCATTTTAGTAGCTTAAAGGGCATCAAGCGTGGGGATGCTACATAGCGGGTCGCCATTTTGAACTGGGTTAGTTTGCGCACACCGCATGACACTGAGCTAACGTGCATTACGCACCGTGCGCAACGCGTATGCAAGATGGCGCCGCGCATCTCATTTGACGAATCTGAACTACCTTTAACCCTAATAAGGCCCGGGGGGGGGGGGGGGGGGGGGGCCAAATGTGCCGAGTGGCACAGATGTTGAATCATTTAAACCAATATTCAAGTAGGGCCTATTCAATATGAATGCCCTATTCTTCTTTTACACAGCTACACACAGTTACAAACTTTCTATTTTTGCCCAGTCAAAGCCAACACATATTGTGATTACCCTGGCAAGGAAAGAGTTAAATGTAAGGATGCTACACTGGAGAACCCCAACACCCCCCCCCCCCCCCCCCTCCAATTAATATTTTCAACCCATTTCTTTCTAGATATATTCTTATTCCCATAAAATCCCCATGTTAGTTAAAAGTTAAAGTCCTTCCCGTGCCAACTTTGACACATAAGGCGGGGCCTATCTCCGATTCATTAGCCCTAGGCCACATGTCTACTAAATGTACCGAAAGCTACAGCAGGGGGCCAGTCCTCTGGTTACTTGTGTGATTACCAACTTTCCCTTCTCCGTTCTATAAATGCCCGAGCGCCTGGCTAGAAGGCAGAAGGTACCATCTAACTGCTAAGACACCATGTTATGTTTTTTTTAAAGAAAGAAAAAAAGGCACTATATAATATATATAGCATCATTATTTCCCTTTGTCATTGATCAGGAAAAGTTAAAGCCTGCGGAATTTTCTTGTGCACCATCTTGAATCTCTGGGAAGCATACTAGCCCAAGCTGCCCAGGGCTCTACAGGCTAATTAACACCCAACTGAATACCAGTTTAAACTCCTTGGGGGTGTTTCACACAAATCCTAAGTTGGACTTAAAGTCATACCTGTAAAGTGTCCAAATCCACGAAAATTACTTGGAGCTTCCTCGTTTCTCTTCTACCGTATTGTTTAGCTTATGGTAAGAGAAGAATAAAATAGGGTTTGATTTTTTCAAATGTCCCTTTAGTATGAAGATAATTATCATTGAAAATCATTATTTCTAAAGCGTTAATCAACGCAATTGAAAAAAGTACAATTGTCTTAGCTGAGAACGTCCGCATGCAGCACCCGTGAGAACATTCCGGAGATTGAACTTTGAGCCGAGCGAGTTCAAATTCCATGAATTATGTACTACGTGTGTAAAAATACACGGGTGCGAATATCTCAAACGGATCATTCATTACTGCGACAAAAGTATGGCAGACCATCAGTATTCGGTGATAAAATATGAACTCAATATTCGTTTTTTTCACTAGGTAAACAGTGTTCGTTTTCTTTCAAACTTTCACAAATCTTTCAATTGTATTTTACAATAATATTGATATAGGATTGAAGTCTCAAATGTCATTTTGTGCAATATCTGACACTTTACAGGTATCACTTTAAACACAAAGTTGAACTTTAAAATTATGGAAAGCCATCAGTTTAGTTAAATTTTTTGGGAAAAGTTCTTTTAAAAAGGCATAAAATGTTGATTCAAATCATAATCATATTTTCTATTATCAAGGAGATTTCATGTTCTTGATGTAAAACTTATGAAAGTTAAAATACTTAAATTCTTGCTTTTGAATATGTTTTATTCCAAGGCTACAAATGGCTTTCCATAATAGTTGAGTCCAACTTAGAGTTAAGTTCAACTTAGGATCTTTGTGAAACACCCCCTGGATAATAGAAATTAGCATGACCTTTCATTTATTACATGTACATGTATCTTCTGTTTTTTTAGGTGTTTTTTTTTAGGTGTTTTTATCACACATTCCTGCCCCTGGTATGCCACTGGTAAAAGTCCAATCAACTGTGAACATCCAAACAAAATACATGAAAATCAATTTAATCACAACTCTTTTGAGTTTTTTTTATAAATTGCATGAAAATTTGATGACTGTAAAATCAATTTCCAGAAACAATGGGGTTATTGTCCTTGAAATGATTTTCATTTCATGTCAACAACCAATGTGCACTTCCTTATAAAATTCCCTTTTATTATGCTGTAACTATTATCAGGAAGCAACATCGAAATAAATAATTGTTTTGATACCTAAAGGTGATTAGTTTTACCAATCAAATCCTCTATTAAACAAGCAAAGAAATGTGTGTATCCAACAACACTTTGTCCAAACATTATAGTCACAACTACTACTACTAAGAATAAGTCAGACTAACTATATATTTTCATAGAAAACCCCCCCCCCCCCCAACTAAGTTTACAGACATGATATGATAGTCCTCTAAATACTTCAGACCTATGAACACATGATTTAGTACATCTAAAATGGTCCACTTTTGAATTATGATAATAACAATTTTCTGGAAATATATTTTCTGAACTTGTTGACGGTATTGACTTTCTAAACTGCTCTCTTACAAATATTAGCAAATGATTTGGGTTGTCCGTTTCAGTGCATTTGACCTCTTAATTTGATCCGAAACGTGGCTTTTATTTGCACTTTTGACAAATATTTAGATTGAGTCATGCAACAGTAACTCTTTCATTGGATATTTCAGTTGAACAGTATTTCTACATCTTCTAGGCTGCACAGCATGTTTTTGCAACTTTACAAACCTGGACCAGTACTTTAACTTTATCTGTAACTTTTCTACCAAAATTACTTAAATAAGATGTATTCTCTTACTTGTCAAAAGTGACTGGACATATATGTGTGGCTCTATCCCCCTCTCTCGCTTTTACTGTTTGTCTTTTCTTCACTCTCTCTCTCTATTGTTTTTCTGTTTTTTTTTCCTCTCTCTCGCTCTCTTTCTTTGTTATGCCTGTCTTTGCCTTTCCTTTCCTATCTCTCTTTATCTGGGAAAATAGTCAAAGTAACCCTGATTTCTGGAACGTTCATTTCAAAACCAAAAGTACATCAAAAGGGAATTGACAACCATCAAAAACATCCTACCTAGATTTTAACTCACTTATAACTACTGTATGCAGCACAAAGGTGATTGATATTTTATAGGTTATTGATAGTTTGGTTCAATTTATATAGCGCCTAATTATGATCTCTATGTTCATCTCTTTAGCTTTTTACACTATTATTGTCCCGGTCATGGGATACAATGCCAGCCAGCCCCCACACATTATGTGCACCATCTCCACTCCCTGGGCAACTTTCCTTTATTCCTTCATTGAGCATATCATAATCATTCACATAAAGGCTTTCACCTCCGACGTACCAGGACACATTTACACCTGGGTCGAGAGCAGCAATATATTGGATAAATTGGATATATTGGACAAACGTGGTGGGTGTGCACTAGATTTGAACTAATGATATGACTGATTGGGGAGCGCCCTCTACCAATCTTCTTACACCACATCCAGTGGATGGGAGGATGAAAACACAGCACAGTAAATCCAAAATTAAGCTTATTAACCCATAGAAGATGGATTGATTTAGGCAGAACATGCATTCTCCATAGACCCCAGCCAAAGCATTTTTTTTTAAGGGGGGGGGGGGGGGGTGGGGGCCAGTCCTGAATGGGTTAACCAATTTAAACCATTTGATTGGGTAAAATATTGTAATAATACATTATAAATACATAAGGTGTGTGCCCCCCTCCCCCCCCCCCCCCCCATAATTTGTCATTTTGAATCCCCCCTAATCAATCCGATCACACTATCCAACTGCAGCAATTCAATAAATAAATACAAAATTAAAAAAGTATGCACTTTTTTTCTTTCTTTCTTTTTTTATTTTTGCACAATCATTGCTACACTTTTCCAGTAGCTCTACATAAAACTCATTTCCTCTTGATCAGACACGTACAGGAAATGTCCTTGTGAAACTTGTGGTTACATTTTGGGACTGCCGCGCTTCCCCAAAAGTAAACAAAGTCTGTCCTTTTATCCATTTCTCTCCGTCGATTCAGCTTTGCCGAAGCTATAAAACATACAGGTGGAGAGCCGTTATCATCAGTCGGAGGACCAGAGAAATCCATGATCACAGCCTACCAGGTTTCTGTCTCTTTGGTTGTTCAGCTTTGCCGCGCTATAAGGCATACATGTATATGTGGAGAGCTGTTACCAACAGTCGGCGGACCAGAAAATTCAACAATCACAGCCTATAAACAGAAGCTCTTTTTGAATAATTTCTATCATAGGAAAAGAAGAAACCGTATTATCTGATATTTGAGGACCAGTATTACCCTGTTTGCTGCTGCTGCTGATTAAGACATATTCTGGTTGCACCACAGAGTTATACAACGCTTGTTTAACTTTCTAACACAGAGAATTGACGACTGTAACACACACACACACACAAAAACAAGCAGGATGCCTCTCCCAGCGTCGGCCAGAATTCTATTTGTGCAAGTTTTTCTCTTGCTCTCTTTCTACAGCTATTCGGGACAGACCGAAGAAAATCCGGACACGACATGTGCTATAGACTATACTCACATTCCATCGTCCCTACCACCAAACTGCACAACCCTGACCATCAGAGGCAGAAATCTACAGACACTGGAACCAGCTTCTTTTGCTGCAATCTGTTCAAGTCCTCTGACCAAGCTGAACATCAGCGATAACGGCATATCACGGATAGAATCGCAAGCGCTGTGTTTCTCGTCTGTCCTGGTTCTGGACTTATCCCTCAACAACATCCAGGGAATAGACAACACTTCCTTCAGCAACGTGACAGATCTGGTGGAACTTGATCTCCATGGCAACATCATTCGATCGATTGCTGATGACGCTTTCACCCAACAGATGAAGCTCAAGATTTTAAGGCTCGATGGTAATCGCCTGACGCAAGTCAGTTTCTTTCTACAACCCATGAGAAGCTTGGAGAGGCTGAACCTGACGGAAAATGCAATCACCATTGTCGCCCCGACTGCCTTCAGTAGGAGCAATAAGATGAAAGACCTACTTCTTGCCTACAATCTCCTGACAGTTATTCCTGCAGCAGGGGTTATGAGGAAGTTACACCTACTGAACCTTCAAAGTAACGAAATCAGCGGAAACATAATGGCCTCACAGGTCCACTTTGAATACCTCAAAGAACTACGTTTGACCAACAACTTCATCTCTCACATCGACCCCGATGCCTTCAAGTATCTGGACATGCTGGAGGAACTGTATCTGGACCATAACCTACTTACAACTTTCGAGGCATGGACAAACTCCCAGCAGGGTATCGTCAAGATTCAACTCGATCACAACCCCTGGGATTGCTCGTGCGACAACAAAAAGCCGTGGCAACAGATTCAGCGGCGCGAACAAGATGGCGAGCTGACGATCGTGGAGAAAAACGAAACACATTGCAGTACCCCCACCTCAAAGAAATATGACGGGGTTTTCGACGCAGTGGAATCCTGTCATGATATACTTTATTACATACTGATACCAGTTGCATCTGTAGTGGCTCTCGTTGTCATCGTCACTGCAGTGGCTTGTTTTATGAAGAGAAGAAAGTCGCTTCGCGCTTCTTCAGTTCAACCAAGTCTGAATGAAACACCGCCCCCCTTGGCTTCGCATGCACCTCCACAGGAGGGTCATGAATACAAGGGAGCTCATCCACCCGCACCTCCGGGGCCGGCGCATATTTATCACTACGCAGATAACGACATATGCCAAACGGCAAACGGCAGCCATACGGCAGCCATAGGCAGGGAACCATCTTACGCCTATGTCAATAACGGACAAGTGAAGCAACATCTGTCGCGGTCACAGGTTATTTCAGATTATTTGGTTCCACTCCAGGATAGTCAGAATGGGAACTTTTCGGGAAATAATAATAGATAGATGAATTAAAGTTATCTATTCTGAACGCAGTTCAAATCACGTTGATTGAAAACAGTACTAGAGGTATCTTGAGCTAGATTCTGTGGGATATGACTGTGTGCCCGATTCAACAACTTTATTTTCTTTGTGGCCCAGTCGAGCAAGTGAAATAAGGATTTATCCAATTCTAGTGGCCTGAAATCTAAATCTGGTGGCCCTCAAAAAGGAAAAAGTGAAAAAGTGAGTCTATTATCTATGTTTATCTATTAGGGCAGATACAATTTGGATTGAGGACATTTTAATGGCCAAGTTTAATTTGTTGGGGCCCCACACACAAAGAACAGTGTTAATTTAGAGCCCAGCATATATCAAAAGTTATCCATCACATATGTGACCCACTTTAGCAAAACCCTGCACTTGTCGGTAATTCATGTTTTGAAGAAATGGGCATTTTAAGTTTACATAATGTGTGTAAAAGACTTGTGATAGTAAAATTGAAACAATCATATCTTCGCCAATTATTGACCAATTTGTTAGAACAAAGCATTGAATCAAAGATTGTGATGAGGCCTTTCTAATGGTATGAACATCTACATTTTGCTTCTTACCGACAAGTGCCGAGTTTTGTTATAGCCAGTCACATATATTGGTGAAATATGTGAAGGTGATGTGGGATGATCTTCCAATCATGTGATCCTTCAACAATTATAGTTTGATTGACATTGCTGCAGGGCAATTCCAAGCAAACATTGACATAACCACTGATTTTTCAAATTCGTTGTACCATAACAAATTTGGTATCAAATGAAAGCTAAAAGATTGAACTTTCCAAAAATGTATTTTGTTTTTGAAAAAAAAAATTGTAAACTATTATTTTATTGTTAATATATAGCATAAATTAATTTTCAGTTATTTTCACAAAACATTCAATTAAATATTAAGCATAAAAGAACTGCGAAAAGGAGTTTTCATAACATTTTATTTCAGTGTTGATAGGATCATTGCTTCAATTTTTCTTCGTTCCGCTTCAGTGACTGTCTCATTTACAATCATTAATATGTCACGGCGTTACACTAAAAACATATATTTTTAATATTTCTGGAAAAATATGAATGGGAATGAAATAATTTTTTGTTTTCTCTGTATTAGCCCATAGGGCTATAATATGCATGCTGAATAGCAGCATTATCTTTTACCACTTATTAATATAATCAATATCAATTTGGTCACGGCGTTACGTTTTGTGTAACACCGTGACGCTACCTACTGGATTCCCATTGACATAACACAGTAGACATAATCAAATAGTGTAAGATATTTTTTGTAGGTATGCTTGGGCATTGCTCATGCTATAATTATATGAATAGGGTCAGTTGGTAATGTTTCCATCTCAAAGTTACCTGAGTCATGTATGTGTATGGGTTGTATGTCCGTCTGTCTGTATGTGCATCTGTACATCAGTGTTCTTTTTTTTGCAATATCTCAAGAATCGTTGGATGGATTTCGTTCAAACTTTGTACAATCCATGTATTTAGAGGTACGGATTATTGGATATGATTTTGGTCCATGAGGTCAAAGGTCAAAGGTCACATAGCTAACAAATATGCAAAAATTATATTATTATCAAGATAGTTTGAGAATCCTTGAAGGATAACATGATAATAATACTGGTATGCGTCCAGTGAAGTATATGACCTGATTAGGGAATGGGGTCATGGGAGGTCATAGGTCAACAGGTCAAAATATTGTTGTTGTTTTTTGTTCTCACAATTAAGTTCCAGAATCAATGTTAGAAAGAGTACTGTAGGTAAAAGACAATTTTCTGAAACTGTTTGGGGCACAGGTCAAAGGTCACTCGGATAATTACCAATTCAAAAACAAACATTTACTAACTCTGAAATCATGTTACATGAAACAAATCACTTGCAAATATGCACTGTGCAGACCAAAAATTAAACATTTGTATGTTATTTTGAGAAACAAGGTCAAAGGTCAGATGTCAAAGGTCTCATATTTCATTGTTACATTTAAGTATGTATTTTGGTTTTAATATTTGATGGTTCCATTAACTAACTTCTGAAATAGATAAGAATTTCAATTATGTCCTAAAAGATTTTTTGATCAATAGAGGGCGCTGTGCTGCAAATTTGTGTCATGCGGATGATCATTTAATTGCATCTTGGTTATATCACCCATTCATCTAGTTCTTTATTGATTCTGGATCACTACATTAAAATCATATCATATTATTCATCTCTTTAATATCTCCCATATATATAACATGTACAATTCAGAGGTCACGGCGTTACAGTCACGGCGTTACAGTGCATAGATACATTTATGATATCATATTTACTATGAGCATTGGATTTTTTCTACATTTTTATTTGGATGTTCTAGCTTGATGTCTAGTACAAAGAATCAATGTGACAAAAGTGCAAAATGTTCCTGTAGTTCACAGAGTTTACTTAGTTTCTTAGCATGTAAGAAACCCATGTCTTTTTGCCGTCACGGCGTTACGGCAGATATTGATATTCATAATTAATAATTTATTGGGAATTTTGGTTTTCTTGCCTATTGTAAATTATTGGTAGGATAGTGGTTACAGATGCATATCAAAAGTTGGTTCTAGATATTTAGATTTTATGAGTTATTTGGACTTTCATTGTGAGAAACACCCTCTGACCGTCACGGCGTTTGCTTGGAATTGCCCTGCACTCAACCCAGGGGGTGTTTCACAAACATTCTTTTAAAAGTTGAACTTAACTCTGAATTGGACCTAACAATTATGGAAAGCCATTTGTTGCCTTGGATTAAAACATTATTCAACAGCCAAAAAATACAAGTATTTGAGACTTCCAACAAAAAATGAATATCAATAACATGAAGGCTCCTTGATAATAACAAATGTAACAAATATTTAATCAAAATTAATGCCTTTTCAAAAGAATGGTTTCAACAATTTACAAAGAAACTGATGGCTTTCCATAATAGTTAGGTCCAACTTAGAGTTACGTTCAACTTTAAATCTTTGTGAAACACCACCTGATATGTGAAGTGATACCCGACATGAATGTATTACTTGAATTGCGGATGCAAATTATCATGGCAGCTGGAATAAAGCCAGAGAAAGAATAGAACTTAACATACATGTATGACAGCGCAGTGGCGCACTATTATGTGGAAAATGTGCTTTATAAATGCATAATTAATATCGTTGGTGGAGAAAGGGACAGTCACTTAGTCACTTTTTGAACATCAGAGATAATCATGTTTACAGTTTGAGAGACCTACAAACAAATGTCATATATATATTTAGTTTGGAACAAATACAGTTTCTAGCGCTACAAAGGCAGAACTGTACAGTCAATTATGAATATAATAGTGAGATCTTTTTCTTCAGTCATTCAAAAATCTTGTAATTACAATCAGTTTAAAGAGATCCATTAACTTTGTTAATTCAACCAAAATCACTTGGAGCTTTCACACTTGGCTGGCTGTTTTGCTTAAAATGATATTAACAGAACAATTGTTAAGATTTAATCGAAAAGCATCTCGGAACGCTTTTTGTTTGTAGGCAAAAGTAGCAGATTGTGGATTCTTTGAAATCACGCATTTGAACGATCAGGAATAAGATGCGACATCAATTTACATTTTATTCACTATAGATGAACATTGTTCTTCTGAGAGTATAAAACACGATTGCTTACATTAGATTATATCACTTGACAAAGTGTTGCAGCAGCGCACGAAATGTTGTGATCTTTTAGATTCCATGTTGACCATTCATTGCGAGACAAACGAATATCACTAGCGATATTATTTTTCGATATTGTTCTTTTTGTTTGAAACATCACATAATTTCGTAGAATCTTGAAATTATATTGGTATACCACTGAAGTAAGATGAAGAAACTGAAGAAACGTCATGATCTTTTAGATTTCTAGTTTGACCATACATTGCGAGACAAACGAATATCACTAGCGATATTATTTCCGATACAACTGAAGTCTCAAATATCCTTTTTTGGAAAAGTCTTATAAAGTTGAATTGATCATTTTTATAAAGTACCTCAAATGCTTTGTTTCCACCTAATAATTACAGACCATACTATACAGGGTGGCCCCCAAAAAACGGAACAGGGCACTTCCCAAAATATAGTAGCAAAATGTTTAAGTCCATCGGATAGGGTGTCTTTTTTTGACAGAAATTGGCACCTGACATGGTGTCACTCACAGCGCCCTAAAACAAAAACTACACGACCAAATTGACTGTTCTTGGTGTCGTTGTTCATTTGAAAATACACCCTAACTGATGGACATAATACATTTGTTTCTATATTTTGGGAAGTGCCCCGTTCCATTTTTTGGGGCCACCCTGTATAAACAGAGCTGCAAACCAAACAAATTTAAAAGGAACTCAGATGGCCCAAAACGGAAATTTGAAGGGGTAGTATACCGTAAAACTCTGTGTATAAGATGCACCCGTGTATAAAACGCACCCCCAACTTTCACAGCAAAAAAAATATATATATTTTTTTTTTTTTTTTTTTTTTGGAGACCCTGTATTTTTTTTTAGAAGACCCTTAAGTGCTGTTGGAATGCTTATACCACTGGCCTAGGGTATGACAATAGCTTAATGTTGAATGTAGCATTCATCAACATCATTTTCTCACATAAAAATAGTGGTTAGTACACAAATTGCACATTTATTGAGCAGTAACACTGGTGCTCATAAATATTCATGTTCATATTCATGAATATTCATGAGCACCAATACTCACTAAATATAATGCAATTTTCTAAATTTACTAACAACTATTTTTAATTATGAGCAAAATTTATAACCACTGGTTAGAAAATTGCATATTTAATTAGTACTGCTGCTCACGAATGTATGAATATTCATTAGCAGCAGTATTACTGCTCAATAAACTTGCAATTTTTACATCTGTAACCAATATTTTTTGTGTTAGAAAAAGGTATATCTTGCTGAATGCTACAACTGACAGCAAGCTCTTGTCATGCCCTAAACCATGTGTATACACATTCAACATGACTACAGGGTGCCCCCCCAATTTTTTTTGTGTTTTTTTTGTGTTTTTTTGCTATGGTCTTTGAAATTTTTCCGACGGAAAAAAAAGTGCGTCTTATACAGGGAGTTTTACGGTAATTTGTAATAGACCGCTTCTGTAATGTATGCAAATAATATGCGTATGACGTCAGACTCCCCGTTGGCAAGCTTAACAATAGTAACTAGGTCCGGCAAGCTAAATTTACAGAAGCGGTCTATTGCCTCACAATTTAAGCAATGACTATATTTAGCAAGAAACTATGACATGTTATTAAGTGAAGTGGCAAAGGCAATGTTGTGTTCAATGAGAGATTCTACTTGGATACAAGTTACAACAGTTTACTGCATCATAATGTGCATATTCAATTATTGTGTAATCAGAAGATAATGGTATACATTCTGCATTTCGCTAACAATATGATTGAAAATTAGGAAAAAGAGGTATTTTAGAAGGAAAAAGGGAATTGTGTAATTTTGTTTTAAAAAGGGAATAATTCTGGAAAAACAGGAATGTTTTTGCCACTCTGTAGTTATGCAAGTTTGTCAACAAATGTACAGCCATTTAACCCATATTTACATAAATTTATTTAAAAGCCAAGTAATTCCCCTTTTAAATGTGCAGTAAACATATTGCATAAATAAGGGAATGAAATGAAATTCCTGTGGGATTTTATAAACCACAATGTCAATTTTGGTCAAACAATACAATACATTTAATAATTACAAAGTCACAATGAATAATTGTTTTGCCGTCGTCTCCTACATGTATTTATTTTGGTTGGATAGGAATGTAAATTGTAATGTGTAATATATGCGTAAATATTACATGAAAAGATGTGTTAATATCAAATTGAAATAAGTGCATTCCTGAAAGTGAAATGCAACAGTACTGTAAATGGTCAAGTATGCCAATAAATTGTATATATTATGTGTACAAGTTCATAGAGGTATAGTATGTTTGATGCCTTCTTTGAAAACAATATTTTGTTGATATATATGATAAATGGAATGCCCACGCTAAATATTGTGGCTATCATTTATTGTGTCTACAAGTATGATCATTTCATGTTTGGTTACATGCTTTGGAATCAGCACCCCCGAACTGACAAGAAAAAATGTAAACGAGGTCAGCTGGTCTCTAGCCTGGACTAATATAGACAAATCCGGTTTCAAGTCTATAGGGCCATAACTGGGGGGCTTCCAAGAGTACAACAAAATATAATTTGAACAGGTTTTAACTGTTATGTAACATGTCAGGTGTATTATTGTTTCCTAAACAATCAGTGACCTTTGTTCAGCAAACCCCCCCCCCCCCCCCCCCCCCCCCAGTTATGGCAGATGCAGACTTGAAACCAGATTGGTCTTTACTTGCTAAATACACAAAACCAAGAAACCCTTTTTTTAGATATTGGCATTGACATTTGTAGACAAAATTGACAGTGCTTATTCTGGAACAATACCATTTATGTCAAGCGAGAAAAAGACTACTAAACACCTTAGTTTGAAAACAATTTTAATTTCTCTCAGATTTTGGCATTATTGACATTTACAAAAAAACTCACTTCATGTCTATCTCACTATCTCTGTCGGGTGGTCGACAATTTTTTGTTTCTCTTTTATTCAATCATTTGTATTGTATTTTTGTTGTGGCCCATGTTTGAATTTCCTACCTTAGTTTGCAAACAATGTTTTTCCTCTCAGATTTTGGCATTATTGACCTTTACACTCAACCCTGTTTCAATATTTGTAAATTGTAATCCTGAGCTGGAACAAGATGTTTGAAATATGATGAATATGTACATGTACATAAACAACAACAAAAGTGTACACATCTTCAAAACAATAATTATTTAACTGCTTTTAGTGAGTGACTACTTCTTTAACAAAAGTTAACATTGAAGAAATTGATTTCAAGAAAAGTTTGTTTTTCTTTTTAAAAAAAAACAAGACTAATTCTATTAAAAAGGAAATTCTTGAATTACCAGGAATTGTCCAGGATATAAATACAAAACATGTACATCCGTTTCTCCACTAGATGATTTACAGTGAGAATAAAACCACAAAACACCTTAATTTGTAATCAAACCTTTTTTTTTTAAAGTTTCACATTGGCATAATATATAGAACAAACAAGTTTCAATATTTGAAGTAGTAGTTCAGGGCCTCGTTGCAGAAAGAGATCTATAGACTATACAATGGATTGTAAGTTACAATTAATTAATTGCAAGTTAGAAAATTTGCACGTTTCAACCAATCAGATTTGCGCATTTAGAACACATGATCTGACTCTTTCTGCAACGGGGCCCAGGAACAGGAAGTGTGAGTGACATACGCTGACTACATTATAAAAACAATAGAAACAATAATATATTTGCTTCCAAGTTGAGTCATAATCAACAACAAAAAGTTCCAAGGAAAGAAATATATTTGTTTTAAATGTTTCTTTCTGAAATACCACAAGACTATAATTCTATCAAAAGGGCAAGAATTTTCAAGATCTAGGTGTATTTTTAGTTTCCTGATCGATGTTTTACCTCGAAAGAGATATCAATTCTGCTTCCCAGTTCCCAGTCATTACTTCCTTCCTTGGTATATGAGTGCATCTATTTTTAAATATTAAAGGGAAATACACATTCTTGTCCTCATTTTAGTAGCTTAAAGGGCATCAAGCGTGGGGATGCTACATAGCGGGTCGCCATTTTGAACTGGGTTAGTTTGCGCACACCGCATGACACTGAGCTAACGTGCATTACGCACCGTGCGCAACGCGTATGCAAGATGGCGCCGCACATCTCATTTGACGAATCTGAACTACCTTTAACCCTAATAAGGCCCGGGGGGGGGGGGGGGGGGGGGCCAAATGTGCCGAGTGGCACAGATGTTGAATCATTTAAACCAATATTCAAGTAGGGCCTATTCAATATGAATGCCCTATTCTTCTTTTACACAGCTACACACAGTTACAAACTTTCTATTTTTGCCCAGTCAAAGCCAACACATATTGTGATTACCCTGGCAAGGAAAGAGTTAAATGTAAGGATGCTACACTGGAGAACCCCACACCCCCCCCCCCCCCCCTCCAATTAATATTTTCAACCCATTTCTTTCTAGATATATTCTTATTCCCATAAAATCCCCATGTTAGTTAAAAGTTAAAGTCCTTCCCATGCCAACTTTGGCACATAAGGCGGCGCCTATCTCCGATTCATTAGCCCTAGGCCACATGTCTACTAAATGTACCGAAAGCTACAGCAGGGGGCCAGTCCTCTGGTTACTTGTGTGATTACCAACTTTCCCTTCTCCGTTCTATAAATGCCCGAGCGCCTGGCTAGAAGGCAGAAGGTACCATCTAACTGCTAAGACACCATGTTATGTTTTTTTTAAAGAAAGAAAAAAAGGCACTATATAATATATATAGCATCATTATTTCCCTTTGTCATTGATCAGGAAAAGTTAAAGCCTGCGGAATTTTCTTGTGCACCATCTTGAATCTCTGGGAAGCATACTAGCCCAAGCTGCCCAGGGCTCTACAGGCTAATTAACACCCAACTGAATACCAGTTTAAACTCCTTGGGGGTGTTTCACACAAATCCTAAGTTGGACTTAAAGTCATACCTGTAAAGTGTCCAAATCCACGAAAATTACTTGGAGCTTCCTCGTTTCTCTTCTACCGTATTGTTTAGCTTATGGTAAGAGAAGAATAAAATAGGGTTTGATTTTTTCAAATGTCCCTTTAGTATGAAGATAATTATCATTGAAAATCATTATTTCTAAAGCGTTAATCAACGCAATTGAAAAAAGTACAATTGTCTTAGCTGAGAACGTCCGCATGCAGCACCCGTGAGAACATTCCGGAGATTGAACTTTGAGCCGAGCGAGTTCAAATTCCATGAATTATGTACTACGTGTGTAAAAATACACGGGTGCGAATATCTCAAACGGATCATTCATTACTGCGACAAAAGTATGGCAGACCATCAGTATTCGGTGATAAAATATGAACTCAATATTCGTTTTTTTCACTAGGTAAACAGTGTTCGTTTTCTTTCAAACTTTCACAAATCTTTCAATTGTATTTTACAATAATATTGATATAGGATTGAAGTCTCAAATGTCATTTTGTGCAATATCTGACACTTTACAGGTATCACTTTAAACACAAAGTTGAACTTTAAAATTATGGAAAGCCATCAGTTTAGTTAAATTTTTTGGGAAAAGTTCTTTTAAAAAGGCATAAAATGTTGATTCAAATCATAATCATATTTTCTATTATCAAGGAGATTTCATGTTCTTGATGTAAAACTTATGAAAGTTAAAATACTTAAATTCTTGCTTTTGAATATGTTTTATTCCAAGGCTACAAATGGCTTTCCATAATAGTTGAGTCCAACTTAGAGTTAAGTTCAACTTAGGATCTTTGTGAAACACCCCCTGGATAATAGAAATTAGCATGACCTTTCATTTATTACATGTACATGTATCTTCTGTTTTTTTAGGTGTTTTTTTTTAGGTGTTTTTATCACACATTCCTGCCCCTGGTATGCCACTGGTAAAAGTCCAATCAACTGTGAACATCCAAACAAAATACATGAAAATCAATTTAATCACAACTCTTTTGAGTTTTTTTTATAAATTGCATGAAAATTTGATGACTGTAAAATCAATTTCCAGAAACAATGGGGTTATTGTCCTTGAAATGATTTTCATTTCATGTCAACAACCAATGTGCACTTCCTTATAAAATTCCCTTTTATTATGCTGTAACTATTATCAGGAAGCAACATCGAAATAAATAATTGTTTTGATACCTAAAGGTGATTAGTTTTACCAATCAAATCCTCTATTAAACAAGCAAAGAAATGTGTGTATCCAACAACACTTTGTCCAAACATTATAGTCACAACTACTACTACTAAGAATAAGTCAGACTAACTATATATTTTCATAGAAAACCCCCCCCCCCCCCCCCCAACTAAGTTTACAGACATGATATGATAGTCCTCTAAATACTTCAGACCTATGAACACATGATTTAGTACATCTAAAATGGTCCACTTTTGAATTATGATAATAACAATTTTCTGGAAATATATTTTCTGAACTTGTTGACGGTATTGACTTTCTAAACTGCTCTCTTACAAATATTAGCAAATGATTTGGGTTGTCCGTTTCAGTGCATTTGACCTCTTAATTTGATCCGAAACGTGGCTTTTATTTGCACTTTTGACAAATATTTAGATTGAGTCATGCAACAGTAACTCTTTCATTGGATATTTCAGTTGAACAGTATTTCTACATCTTCTAGGCTGCACAGCATGTTTTTGCAACTTTACAAACCTGGACCAGTACTTTAACTTTATCTGTAACTTTTCTACCAAAATTACTTAAATAAGATGTATTCTCTTACTTGTCAAAAGTGACTGGACATATATGTGTGGCTCTATCCCCCTCTCTCGCTTTTACTGTTTGTCTTTTCTTCACTCTCTCTCTCTATTGTTTTTCTGTTTTTTTTTCCTCTCTCTCGCTCTCTTTCTTTGTTATGCCTGTCTTTGCCTTTCCTTTCCTATCTCTCTTTATCTGGGAAAATAGTCAAAGTAACCCTGATTTCTGGAACGTTCATTTCAAAACCAAAAGTACATCAAAAGGGAATTGACAACCATCAAAAACATCCTACCTAGATTTTAACTCACTTATAACTACTGTATGCAGCACAAAGGTGATTGATATTTTATAGGTTATTGATAGTTTGGTTCAATTTATATAGCGCCTAATTATGATCTCTATGTTCATCTCTTTAGCTTTTTACACTATTATTGTCCCGGTCATGGGATACAATGCCAGCCAGCCCCCACACATTATGTGCACCATCTCCACTCCCTGGGCAACTTTCCTTTATTCCTTCATTGAGCATATCATAATCATTCACATAAAGGCTTTCACCTCCGACGTACCAGGACACATTTACACCTGGGTCGAGAGCAGCAATATATTGGATAAATTGGATATATTGGACAAACGTGGTGGGTGTGCACTAGATTTGAACTAATGATATGACTGATTGGGGAGCGCCCTCTACCAATCTTCTTACACCACATCCAGTGGATGGGAGGATGAAAACACAGCACAGTAAATCCAAAATTAAGCTTATTAACCCATAGAAGATGGATTGATTTAGGCAGAACATGCATTCTCCATAGACCCCAGCCAAAGCATTTTTTTTTAAGGGGGGGGGGGGGGGGTGGGGGCCAGTCCTGAATGGGTTAACCAATTTAAACCATTTGATTGGGTAAAATATTGTAATAATACATTATAAATACATAAGGTGTGTGCCCCCCTCCCCCCCCCCCCCCCCATAATTTGTCATTTTGAATCCCCCCTAATCAATCCGATCACACTATCCAACTGCAGCAATTCAATAAATAAATACAAAATTAAAAAAGTATGCACTTTTTTTCTTTCTTTCTTTTTTTATTTTTGCACAATCATTGCTACACTTTTCCAGTAGCTCTACATAAAACTCATTTCCTCTTGATCAGACACGTACAGGAAATGTCCTTGTGAAACTTGTGGTTACATTTTGGGACTGCCGCGCTTCCCCAAAAGTAAACAAAGTCTGTCCTTTTATCCATTTCTCTCCGTCGATTCAGCTTTGCCGAAGCTATAAAACATACAGGTGGAGAGCCGTTATCATCAGTCGGAGGACCAGAGAAATCCATGATCACAGCCTACCAGGTTTCTGTCTCTTTGGTTGTTCAGCTTTGCCGCGCTATAAGGCATACATGTATATGTGGAGAGCTGTTACCAACAGTCGGCGGACCAGAAAATTCAACAATCACAGCCTATAAACAGAAGCTCTTTTTGAATAATTTCTATCATAGGAAAAGAAGAAACCGTATTATCTGATATTTGAGGACCAGTATTACCCTGTTTGCTGCTGCTGCTGATTAAGACATATTCTGGTTGCACCACAGAGTTATACAACGCTTGTTTAACTTTCTAACACAGAGAATTGACGACTGTAACACACACACACACACAAAAACAAGCAGGATGCCTCTCCCAGCGTCGGCCAGAATTCTATTTGTGCAAGTTTTTCTCTTGCTCTCTTTCTACAGCTATTCGGGACAGACCGAAGAAAATCCGGACACGACATGTGCTATAGACTATACTCACATTCCATCGTCCCTACCACCAAACTGCACAACCCTGACCATCAGAGGCAGAAATCTACAGACACTGGAACCAGCTTCTTTTGCTGCAATCTGTTCAAGTCCTCTGACCAAGCTGAACATCAGCGATAACGGCATATCACGGATAGAATCGCAAGCGCTGTGTTTCTCGTCTGTCCTGGTTCTGGACTTATCCCTCAACAACATCCAGGGAATAGACAACACTTCCTTCAGCAACGTGACAGATCTGGTGGAACTTGATCTCCATGGCAACATCATTCGATCGATTGCTGATGACGCTTTCACCCAACAGATGAAGCTCAAGATTTTAAGGCTCGATGGTAATCGCCTGACGCAAGTCAGTTTCTTTCTACAACCCATGAGAAGCTTGGAGAGGCTGAACCTGACGGAAAATGCAATCACCATTGTCGCCCCGACTGCCTTCAGTAGGAGCAATAAGATGAAAGACCTACTTCTTGCCTACAATCTCCTGACAGTTATTCCTGCAGCAGGGGTTATGAGGAAGTTACACCTACTGAACCTTCAAAGTAACGAAATCAGCGGAAACATAATGGCCTCACAGGTCCACTTTGAATACCTCAAAGAACTACGTTTGACCAACAACTTCATCTCTCACATCGACCCCGATGCCTTCAAGTATCTGGACATGCTGGAGGAACTGTATCTGGACCATAACCTACTTACAACTTTCGAGGCATGGACAAACTCCCAGCAGGGTATCGTCAAGATTCAACTCGATCACAACCCCTGGGATTGCTCGTGCGACAACAAAAAGCCGTGGCAACAGATTCAGCGGCGCGAACAAGATGGCGAGCTGACGATCGTGGAGAAAAACGAAACACATTGCAGTACCCCCACCTCAAAGAAATATGACGGGGTTTTCGACGCAGTGGAATCCTGTCATGATATACTTTATTACATACTGATACCAGTTGCATCTGTAGTGGCTCTCGTTGTCATCGTCACTGCAGTGGCTTGTTTTATGAAGAGAAGAAAGTCGCTTCGCGCTTCTTCAGTTCAACCAAGTCTGAATGAAACACCGCCCCCCTTGGCTTCGCATGCACCTCCACAGGAGGGTCATGAATACAAGGGAGCTCATCCACCCGCACCTCCGGGGCCGGCGCATATTTATCACTACGCAGATAACGACATATGCCAAACGGCAAACGGCAGCCATACGGCAGCCATAGGCAGGGAACCATCTTACGCCTATGTCAATAACGGACAAGTGAAGCAACATCTGTCGCGGTCACAGGTTATTTCAGATTATTTGGTTCCACTCCAGGATAGTCAGAATGGGAACTTTTCGGGAAATAATAATAGATAGATGAATTAAAGTTATCTATTCTGAACGCAGTTCAAATCACGTTGATTGAAAACAGTACTAGAGGTATCTTGAGCTAGATTCTGTGGGATATGACTGTGTGCCCGATTCAACAACTTTATTTTCTTTGTGGCCCAGTCGAGCAAGTGAAATAAGGATTTATCCAATTCTAGTGGCCTGAAATCTAAATCTGGTGGCCCTCAAAAAGGAAAAAGTGAAAAAGTGAGTCTATTATCTATGTTTATCTATTAGGGCAGATACAATTTGGATTGAGGACATTTTAATGGCCAAGTTTAATTTGTTGGGGCCCCACACACAAAGAACAGTGTTAATTTAGAGCCCAGCATATATCAAAAGTTATCCATCACATATGTGACCCACTTTAGCAAAACCCTGCACTTGTCGGTAATTCATGTTTTGAAGAAATGGGCATTTTAAGTTTACATAATGTGTGTAAAAGACTTGTGATAGTAAAATTGAAACAATCATATCTTCGCCAATTATTGACCAATTTGTTAGAACAAAGCATTGAATCAAAGATTGTGATGAGGCCTTTCTAATGGTATGAACATCTACATTTTGCTTCTTACCGACAAGTGCCGAGTTTTGTTATAGCCAGTCACATATATTGGTGAAATATGTGAAGGTGATGTGGGATGATCTTCCAATCATGTGATCCTTCAACAATTATAGTTTGATTGACATTGCTGCAGGGCAATTCCAAGCAAACATTGACATAACCACTGATTTTTCAAATTCGTTGTACCATAACAAATTTGGTATCAAATGAAAGCTAAAAGATTGAACTTTCCAAAAATGTATTTTGTTTTTGAAAAAAAAAATTGTAAACTATTATTTTATTGTTAATATATAGCATAAATTAATTTTCAGTTATTTTCACAAAACATTCAATTAAATATTAAGCATAAAAGAACTGCGAAAAGGAGTTTTCATAACATTTTATTTCAGTGTTGATAGGATCATTGCTTCAATTTTTCTTCGTTCCGCTTCAGTGACTGTCTCATTTACAATCATTAATATGTCACGGCGTTACACTAAAAACATATATTTTTAATATTTCTGGAAAAATATGAATGGGAATGAAATAATTTTTTGTTTTCTCTGTATTAGCCCATAGGGCTATAATATGCATGCTGAATAGCAGCATTATCTTTTACCACTTATTAATATAATCAATATCAATTTGGTCACGGCGTTACGTTTTGTGTAACACCGTGACGCTACCTACTGGATTCCCATTGACATAACACAGTAGACATAATCAAATAGTGTAAGATATTTTTTGTAGGTATGCTTGGGCATTGCTCATGCTATAATTATATGAATAGGGTCAGTTGGTAATGTTTCCATCTCAAAGTTACCTGAGTCATGTATGTGTATGGGTTGTATGTCCGTCTGTCTGTATGTGCATCTGTACATCAGTGTTCTTTTTTTTGCAATATCTCAAGAATCGTTGGATGGATTTCGTTCAAACTTTGTACAATCCATGTATTTAGAGGTACGGATTATTGGATATGATTTTGGTCCATGAGGTCAAAGGTCAAAGGTCACATAGCTAACAAATATGCAAAAATTATATTATTATCAAGATAGTTTGAGAATCCTTGAAGGATAACATGATAATAATACTGGTATGCGTCCAGTGAAGTATATGACCTGATTAGGGAATGGGGTCATGGGAGGTCATAGGTCAACAGGTCAAAATATTGTTGTTGTTTTTTGTTCTCACAATTAAGTTCCAGAATCAATGTTAGAAAGAGTACTGTAGGTAAAAGACAATTTTCTGAAACTGTTTGGGGCACAGGTCAAAGGTCACTCGGATAATTACCAATTCAAAAACAAACATTTACTAACTCTGAAATCATGTTACATGAAACAAATCACTTGCAAATATGCACTGTGCAGACCAAAAATTAAACATTTGTATGTTATTTTGAGAAACAAGGTCAAAGGTCAGATGTCAAAGGTCTCATATTTCATTGTTACATTTAAGTATGTATTTTGGTTTTAATATTTGATGGTTCCATTAACTAACTTCTGAAATAGATAAGAATTTCAATTATGTCCTAAAAGATTTTTTGATCAATAGAGGGCGCTGTGCTGCAAATTTGTGTCATGCGGATGATCATTTAATTGCATCTTGGTTATATCACCCATTCATCTAGTTCTTTATTGATTCTGGATCACTACATTAAAATCATATCATATTATTCATCTCTTTAATATCTCCCATATATATAACATGTACAATTCAGAGGTCACGGCGTTACAGTCACGGCGTTACAGTGCATAGATACATTTATGATATCATATTTACTATGAGCATTGGATTTTTTCTACATTTTTATTTGGATGTTCTAGCTTGATGTCTAGTACAAAGAATCAATGTGACAAAAGTGCAAAATGTTCCTGTAGTTCACAGAGTTTACTTAGTTTCTTAGCATGTAAGAAACCCATGTCTTTTTGCCGTCACGGCGTTACGGCAGATATTGATATTCATAATTAATAATTTATTGGGAATTTTGGTTTTCTTGCCTATTGTAAATTATTGGTAGGATAGTGGTTACAGATGCATATCAAAAGTTGGTTCTAGATATTTAGATTTTATGAGTTATTTGGACTTTCATTGTGAGAAACACCCTCTGACCGTCACGGCGTTTGCTTGGAATTGCCCTGCACTCAACCCAGGGGGTGTTTCACAAACATTCTTTTAAAAGTTGAACTTAACTCTGAATTGGACCTAACAATTATGGAAAGCCATTTGTTGCCTTGGATTAAAACATTATTCAACAGCCAAAAAATACAAGTATTTGAGACTTCCAACAAAAAATGAATATCAATAACATGAAGGCTCCTTGATAATAACAAATGTAACAAATATTTAATCAAAATTAATGCCTTTTCAAAAGAATGGTTTCAACAATTTACAAAGAAACTGATGGCTTTCCATAATAGTTAGGTCCAACTTAGAGTTACGTTCAACTTTAAATCTTTGTGAAACACCACCTGATATGTGAAGTGATACCCGACATGAATGTATTACTTGAATTGCGGATGCAAATTATCATGGCAGCTGGAATAAAGCCAGAGAAAGAATAGAACTTAACATACATGTATGACAGCGCAGTGGCGCACTATTATGTGGAAAATGTGCTTTATAAATGCATAATTAATATCGTTGGTGGAGAAAGGGACAGTCACTTAGTCACTTTTTGAACATCAGAGATAATCATGTTTACAGTTTGAGAGACCTACAAACAAATGTCATATATATATTTAGTTTGGAACAAATACAGTTTCTAGCGCTACAAAGGCAGAACTGTACAGTCAATTATGAATATAATAGTGAGATCTTTTTCTTCAGTCATTCAAAAATCTTGTAATTACAATCAGTTTAAAGAGATCCATTAACTTTGTTAATTCAACCAAAATCACTTGGAGCTTTCACACTTGGCTGGCTGTTTTGCTTAAAATGATATTAACAGAACAATTGTTAAGATTTAATCGAAAAGCATCTCGGAACGCTTTTTGTTTGTAGGCAAAAGTAGCAGATTGTGGATTCTTTGAAATCACGCATTTGAACGATCAGGAATAAGATGCGACATCAATTTACATTTTATTCACTATAGATGAACATTGTTCTTCTGAGAGTATAAAACACGATTGCTTACATTAGATTATATCACTTGACAAAGTGTTGCAGCAGCGCACGAAATGTTGTGATCTTTTAGATTCCATGTTGACCATTCATTGCGAGACAAACGAATATCACTAGCGATATTATTTTTCGATATTGTTCTTTTTGTTTGAAACATCACATAATTTCGTAGAATCTTGAAATTATATTGGTATACCACTGAAGTAAGATGAAGAAACTGAAGAAACGTCATGATCTTTTAGATTTCTAGTTTGACCATACATTGCGAGACAAACGAATATCACTAGCGATATTATTTCCGATACAACTGAAGTCTCAAATATCCTTTTTTGGAAAAGTCTTATAAAGTTGAATTGATCATTTTTATAAAGTACCTCAAATGCTTTGTTTCCACCTAATAATTACAGACCATACTATACAGGGTGGCCCCCAAAAAACGGAACAGGGCACTTCCCAAAATATAGTAGCAAAATGTTTAAGTCCATCGGATAGGGTGTCTTTTTTTGACAGAAATTGGCACCTGACATGGTGTCACTCACAGCGCCCTAAAACAAAAACTACACGACCAAATTGACTGTTCTTGGTGTCGTTGTTCATTTGAAAATACACCCTAACTGATGGACATAATACATTTGTTTCTATATTTTGGGAAGTGCCCCGTTCCATTTTTTGGGGCCACCCTGTATAAACAGAGCTGCAAACCAAACAAATTTAAAAGGAACTCAGATGGCCCAAAACGGAAATTTGAAGGGGTAGTATACCGTAAAACTCTGTGTATAAGATGCACCCGTGTATAAAACGCACCCCCAACTTTCACAGCAAAAAAAATATATATATTTTTTTTTTTTTTTTTTTTTTGGAGACCCTGTATTTTTTTTTAGAAGACCCTTAAGTGCTGTTGGAATGCTTATACCACTGGCCTAGGGTATGACAATAGCTTAATGTTGAATGTAGCATTCATCAACATCATTTTCTCACATAAAAATAGTGGTTAGTACACAAATTGCACATTTATTGAGCAGTAACACTGGTGCTCATAAATATTCATGTTCATATTCATGAATATTCATGAGCACCAATACTCACTAAATATAATGCAATTTTCTAAATTTACTAACAACTATTTTTAATTATGAGCAAAATTTATAACCACTGGTTAGAAAATTGCATATTTAATTAGTACTGCTGCTCACGAATGTATGAATATTCATTAGCAGCAGTATTACTGCTCAATAAACTTGCAATTTTTACATCTGTAACCAATATTTTTTGTGTTAGAAAAAGGTATATCTTGCTGAATGCTACAACTGACAGCAAGCTCTTGTCATGCCCTAAACCATGTGTATACACATTCAACATGACTACAGGGTGCCCCCCCAATTTTTTTTGTGTTTTTTTTGTGTTTTTTTGCTATGGTCTTTGAAATTTTTCCGACGGAAAAAAAAGTGCGTCTTATACAGGGAGTTTTACGGTAATTTGTAATAGACCGCTTCTGTAATGTATGCAAATAATATGCGTATGACGTCAGACTCCCCGTTGGCAAGCTTAACAATAGTAACTAGGTCCGGCAAGCTAAATTTACAGAAGCGGTCTATTGCCTCACAATTTAAGCAATGACTATATTTAGCAAGAAACTATGACATGTTATTAAGTGAAGTGGCAAAGGCAATGTTGTGTTCAATGAGAGATTCTACTTGGATACAAGTTACAACAGTTTACTGCATCATAATGTGCATATTCAATTATTGTGTAATCAGAAGATAATGGTATACATTCTGCATTTCGCTAACAATATGATTGAAAATTAGGAAAAAGAGGTATTTTAGAAGGAAAAAGGGAATTGTGTAATTTTGTTTTAAAAAGGGAATAATTCTGGAAAAACAGGAATGTTTTTGCCACTCTGTAGTTATGCAAGTTTGTCAACAAATGTACAGCCATTTAACCCATATTTACATAAATTTATTTAAAAGCCAAGTAATTCCCCTTTTAAATGTGCAGTAAACATATTGCATAAATAAGGGAATGAAATGAAATTCCTGTGGGATTTTATAAACCACAATGTCAATTTTGGTCAAACAATACAATACATTTAATAATTACAAAGTCACAATGAATAATTGTTTTGCCGTCGTCTCCTACATGTATTTATTTTGGTTGGATAGGAATGTAAATTGTAATGTGTAATATATGCGTAAATATTACATGAAAAGATGTGTTAATATCAAATTGAAATAAGTGCATTCCTGAAAGTGAAATGCAACAGTACTGTAAATGGTCAAGTATGCCAATAAATTGTATATATTATGTGTACAAGTTCATAGAGGTATAGTATGTTTGATGCCTTCTTTGAAAACAATATTTTGTTGATATATATGATAAATGGAATGCCCACGCTAAATATTGTGGCTATCATTTATTGTGTCTACAAGTATGATCATTTCATGTTTGGTTACATGCTTTGGAATCAGCACCCCCGAACTGACAAGAAAAAATGTAAACGAGGTCAGCTGGTCTCTAGCCTGGACTAATATAGACAAATCCGGTTTCAAGTCTATAGGGCCATAACTGGGGGGCTTCCAAGAGTACAACAAAATATAATTTGAACAGGTTTTAACTGTTATGTAACATGTCAGGTGTATTATTGTTTCCTAAACAATCAGTGACCTTTGTTCAGCATGCTAGACATGCTTGAAGCCCCCCCCCCCCCCCCCCCCCCCCCAGTTATGGCAGATGCAGACTTGAAACCAGATTGGTCTTTACTTGCTAAATACACAAAACCAAGAAACCCTTTTTTTAGATATTGGCATTGACATTTGTAGACAAAATTGACAGTGCTTATTCTGGAACAATACCATTTATGTCAAGCGAGAAAAAGACTACTAAACACCTTAGTTTGAAAACAATTTTAATTTCTCTCAGATTTTGGCATTATTGACATTTACAAAAAAACTCACTTCATGTCTATCTCACTATCTCTGTCGGGTGGTCGACAATTTTTTGTTTCTCTTTTATTCAATCATTTGCATTGTATTTTTGTTGTGGCCCATGTTTGAATTTCCTACCTTAGTTTCCTACCAATGTTTTTCCTCTCAGATTTTGGCATTATTGACCTTTACACTCAACCCTGTTTCAATATTTGTAAATTGTAATCCTGAGCTGGAACAAGATGTTTGAAATATGATGAATATGTACATGTACATAAACAACAACAAAAGTGTACACATCTTCAAAACAATAATTATTTAACTGCTTTTAGTGAGTGACTAATTCTTCAACAAAAGTTAACATTGAAGAAATTGATTTCAAGAAAAGTTTGTTTTTCTTTTAAAAAAAAAACAAGACTAATTCTGTTAAAAAGGAAATTCTTGAATTACCAGGAATTGTCCAGGATATAAATACAAACATGTACATCCGTTTCTCCACTGGATGATTTACAGTGAGAATAAAACCACAAAACACCTTAATTTGTAATCAAACCTTTATTTTTAAAGTTTCACATTGGCATAATATATATAGAAAAAACAAGTTTCAATATTTGAAGTAGTAGCTCAGGGCCTCGTTGCAGAAAGAGATCTATAGACTATACAATGGATTGTAAGTTACAATTAATTAATTGCAAGTTAGAAAATTTGCACGTTTCAACCAATCAGATTTGCGCATTTAGAACACATGATCTGACTTACAATCGATTGTATCTCTTTCTGCAATGGGGCCCAGGAACAGGAAGTGTGAGTGACATACGCTGACTACATTATAAAAACAATAGAAACAATAATATATTTGCTTCCAAGTTGAGTCATAATCAACAACAAAAAGTTCCAAGGAAAGAAATATATTTGTTTTAAATGTTTCTTTCTGAAATACCACAAGACTATAATTCTATCAAAAGGGCAAGAATTTTCAAGATCTAGGTGTATTTTTAGTTTCCTGATCGGATGTTTTACCTCGAAAGAGATATCAATTCTGCTTCCCAGTTCCCAGTCATTACTTCCTTCCTTGGTATATGAGTGCATCTATTTTTAAATATTAAAGGGAAATACACATTCTTGTCCTCATTTTAGTAGCTTAAAGGGCATCAAGCGTGGGGATGCTACATAGCGGGTCGCCATTTTGAACTGGGTTAGTTTGCGCACACCGCATGACACTGAGCTAACGTGCATTACGCACCGTGCGCAACGCGTATGCAAGATGGCGCCGCGCATCTCATTTGACGAATCTGAACTACCTTTAACCCTAATAAGGCCCGGGGGGGGGGGGGGGGGGCCAAATGTGCCGAGTGGCACAGATGTTGAATCATTTAAACCAATATTCAAGTAGGGCCTATTCAATATGAATGCCCTATTCTTCTTTTACACAGCTACACACAGTTACAAACTTTCTATTTTTGCCCAGTCAAAGCCAACACATATTGTGATTACCCTGGCAAGGAAAGAGTTAAATGTAAGGATGCTACACTGGAGAACCCCACACCCCCCCCCCCCCCCCCCCCCTCCAATTAATATTTTCAACCCATTTCTTTCTAGATATATTCTTATTCCCATAAAATCCCCATGTTAGTTAAAAGTTAAAGTCCTTCCCGTGCCAACTTTGGCACATAAGGCGGGGCCTATCTCCGATTCATTAGCCCTAGGCCACATGTCTACTAAATGTACCGAAAGCTACAGCAGGGGGCCAGTCCTCTGGTTACTTGTGTGATTACCAACTTTCCCTTCTCCGTTCTATAAATGCCCGAGCGCCTGGCTAGAAGGCAGAAGGTACCATCTAACTGCTAAGACACCATGTTATGTTTTTTTTAAAGAAAGAAAAAAAGGCACTATATAATATATATAGCATCATTATTTCCCTTTGTCATTGATCAGGAAAAGTTAAAGCCTGCGGAATTTTCTTGTGCACCATCTTGAATCTCTGGGAAGCATACTAGCCCAAGCTGCCCAGGGCTCTACAGGCTAATTAACACCCAACTGAATACCAGTTTAAACTCCTTGGGGGTGTTTCACACAAATCCTAAGTTGGACTTAAAGTCATACCTGTAAAGTGTCCAAATCCACGAAAATTACTTGGAGCTTCCTCGTTTCTCTTCTACCGTATTGTTTAGCTTATGGTAAGAGAAGAATAAAATAGGGTTTGATTTTTTCAAATGTCCCTTTAGTATGAAGATAATTATCATTGAAAATCATTATTTCTAAAGCGTTAATCAACGCAATTGAAAAAAGTACAATTGTCTTAGCTGAGAACGTCCGCATGCAGCACCCGTGAGAACATTCCGGAGATTGAACTTTGAGCCGAGCGAGTTCAAATTCCATGAATTATGTACTACGTGTGTAAAAATACACGGGTGCGAATATCTCAAACGGATCATTCATTACTGCGACAAAAGTATGGCAGACCATCAGTATTCGGTGATAAAATATGAACTCAATATTCGTTTTTTTCACTAGGTAAACAGTGTTCGTTTTCTTTCAAACTTTCACAAATCTTTCAATTGTATTTTACAATAATATTGATATAGGATTGAAGTCTCAAATGTCATTTTGTGCAATATCTGACACTTTACAGGTATCACTTTAAACACAAAGTTGAACTTTAAAATTATGGAAAGCCATCAGTTTAGTTAAATTTTTTGGGAAAAGTTCTTTTAAAAAGGCATAAAATGTTGATTCAAATCATAATCATATTTTCTATTATCAAGGAGATTTCATGTTCTTGATGTAAAACTTATGAAAGTTAAAATACTTAAATTCTTGCTTTTGAATATGTTTTATTCCAAGGCTACAAATGGCTTTCCATAATAGTTGAGTCCAACTTAGAGTTAAGTTCAACTTAGGATCTTTGTGAAACACCCCCTGGATAATAGAAATTAGCATGACCTTTCATTTATTACATGTACATGTATCTTCTGTTTTTTTAGGTGTTTTTTTTTAGGTGTTTTTATCACACATTCCTGCCCCTGGTATGCCACTGGTAAAAGTCCAATCAACTGTGAACATCCAAACAAAATACATGAAAATCAATTTAATCACAACTCTTTTGAGTTTTTTTTATAAATTGCATGAAAATTTGATGACTGTAAAATCAATTTCCAGAAACAATGGGGTTATTGTCCTTGAAATGATTTTCATTTCATGTCAACAACCAATGTGCACTTCCTTATAAAATTCCCTTTTATTATGCTGTAACTATTATCAGGAAGCAACATCGAAATAAATAATTGTTTTGATACCTAAAGGTGATTAGTTTTACCAATCAAATCCTCTATTAAACAAGCAAAGAAATGTGTGTATCCAACAACACTTTGTCCAAACATTATAGTCACAACTACTACTACTAAGAATAAGTCAGACTAACTATATATTTTCATAGAAAACCCCCCCCCCCCAACTAAGTTTACAGACATGATATGATAGTCCTCTAAATACTTCAGACCTATGAACACATGATTTAGTACATCTAAAATGGTCCACTTTTGAATTATGATAATAACAATTTTCTGGAAATATATTTTCTGAACTTGTTGACGGTATTGACTTTCTAAACTGCTCTCTTACAAATATTAGCAAATGATTTGGGTTGTCCGTTTCAGTGCATTTGACCTCTTAATTTGATCCGAAACGTGGCTTTTATTTGCACTTTTGACAAATATTTAGATTGAGTCATGCAACAGTAACTCTTTCATTGGATATTTCAGTTGAACAGTATTTCTACATCTTCTAGGCTGCACAGCATGTTTTTGCAACTTTACAAACCTGGACCAGTACTTTAACTTTATCTGTAACTTTTCTACCAAAATTACTTAAATAAGATGTATTCTCATACTTGGCAAAAGTGACTGGACATATATATGTTTCTCTCTCCCCCTCTCTCGCTTTTACTGTTCGTCTTTTCTTCACTCTCTCTCTCTATTGTTTTTCTGGGGTTTTTTTCCTCTCTCTCACTCTCTTTCTTTGTTATGCCTGTCTTTGCCTTTCCTTTCCTATCTCTCTTTATCTGGGAAAATGCCTTTAGTCAAATCAACCACTGATTTCTGACGTTCCTGATAATTCATTTCAAAACCAAAAATACATCAAAATGGAATTGACAACCTTCAAAAACATCCTACCTATATTTTAACTCACTTATTAAACTATGCAGCACAAAGGTAATTGGGTCATTCTTAACCCATTCCCTACGAGTTTCTGAAATCCCCATAGATTTTGTACACAAACCTTGCACTTGTCGGTAAAAATCAAAATGTAGATTTTCACACCATTAGGCCTCATCACAAGCTTTCATTTGATGCTTTGTTCTCACAAATTGGTCAATAATTGGCAAAGATTTGATTGTTTTAATTTTACAATTATAGGTCTCTTACACACATTGTGTGACCTTAAAATGCCCATTTCTTCAAAACATGAATAACCGACAAGTACCAAGTTTTGCTATAGCGGGTCACAAATTGTCTTGCTGAAGGACAAATGTGGTGGATGTGCACTGGATTTGAACTAATGATCTCATTGATTGGAGAGCGCCCTCTACCAATCTTCTTACACCACATCCAGTGGATGGGAGGATGGAAACGCAATACAGTAAAATCAAAATTAAGCTCATTAACCCATAGAAGATGGATTTATTTTGGTATAACATGCATTCTCCATAGACTTCAACCAAAACATTTTTTTGGGGGGGGGGGGGGGGGGGGGGGACCAGTCCTGAATGGGTCAACCCATTGAAACTATTTGATGGGTATACTATTTAAATAATAGGCAATGAGAATTAAGGGGTTTCAGGGACGAGCACCGTCTAGGGTTTTCTATAGCTCAGTCGGAAGAGCACCAGTCTAGCAATCAGGAGGTCTCGGGTTCGAATCCCGTTGGAATCCCATTATCTTTGCCTTCTTTTAATCTAAATAATTCATAAATACATAAGGTGTGCCCCCCCCCCCCCCCCCCCCCCATAATTTGTAATTTTGTATGCCCCCTAATCAGTCTGATCACACTACCCAACTGTATCAATTCAATAAATAAATATGAAATTAACAAAGTATGCATTTTTTTTTTTCCTTTTTCAATTTTTGCACAATCATTGCTGCCTAAAAAAAAAAGAGTAGAACTTAATCACTTTTCCAGTAGCTCTAAATAAAACTTGTTTCCTCTTGATCAGACACGTACAAGAAATGTCCTTGTGAAACTTGTGGTTACATTTTGGGACTGCCGCGCTTCCCCAAAAGTAAACAATGTCTGTCCTTTTATCCATTTCTCTCAGTCGATTCAGCTTTGCCGAAGCTATAAAACATACAGGTGGAGAGCCGTTATCATCAGTCGGAGGACCAGAGAAATCCATGATCACAGCCTACCAGGTTTCTGTCTCTTTGGTTGTTCAGCTTTGCCGCGCTATAAGGCATACATGTACATGTGGAGAGCTGTTACCAACAGTCGGCGGACCAGAAAATTCAACATTCGCAGCCTATAAACAGAAGCTCTTTTTGAATAATTTCTATCATAGGAAAAGAAGAAACCGTATTATCTGATATTTGAGGACCAGTATTACCCTGTTTGCTGCTGCTGATAAAGAGATATTCTGGCACCAAATGAGTTATACAACGCTTGTTTAACTTTCTACCACAGAGAATTGAAGACTGTAACACACACACACACACAAAAACAAGCAGGATGCCTCTCCCAGTGTCAGCCAGGATTCTATTTGTGCGAGTTTTTCTCTTGCTCTCTTTCTACAGCTGTTCGGGACGGACCGAAGAAAATACAGACTCGACATGCGGTACAGACTATACTTACATTCCATCGTCCCTACCACCAAACTGCACAACCCTGACCATCAGCGGCAGGAATCTACAGACACTGGAACCAGCTTCTTTTGCTGCAATCTGTTCAAGTCCTCTGACCGAGCTGAACATCAGCGATAGCGGCATATCACAGATACAATCGCAAGCGCTGTGTTTCTCGTCTCTCCTGGTTCTGGACTTATCCCTCAACAACATCCAGGGCATAGACAACACTTCCTTCAGCAACGTGACAGATCTGGTGGAACTTGATCTCCATGGCAACATCATTCGATTGATTGCTGATGACGCTTTCACCCAACAGATGAAGCTCAAGATTTTAAGGCTCGATGGTAATCGCCTGACGCAAGTCAGTTTCTTTCTACAACCCATGAGAAGCTTGGAGAGGCTGAACCTGACGGAAAATGCAATCACCATTGTCGCCCCGACTGCCTTCAGTAGGAGCGATAAGATGAAAGACCTACTTCTTGCCTACAATCTCCTGACAGTTATTCCTGCAGCAGGGGTTATGAGGAAGTTACACCTACTGAACCTTCAAAGTAACAAAATCAGCGGAAACATAATGGCCTCACAGGTCCACTTTGAATACCTCAAAGAACTACGTTTGACCAACAACTTCATCTCGCACATCGACCCCGATGCCTTCAAGTATCTGGACATGCTGGAGGAACTGTATCTGGACTATAACCTACTTACAACTTTCGAGGCATGGACAAACTCCCAGCAGGGTATCGTCAAGATTCAACTCGATCACAACCCCTGGGATTGCTCGTGCGACAACAAAAAGCCATGGCAACAGATTCAGCGGCGCGAACAAGATGGCGAGCTGACGATCGTGGAGAAAAACGAAACACATTGCAGTACCCCCACCTCAAAGAAATATGATGGGGTTTTCGACGCAGTGGAATCCTGTCATGATATACTTTATTACATACTGATACCAGTTGCATCTGTAGTGGCTCTCGTTGTCATCGTCACTGCAGTGGCTTGTTTTATGAAGAGAAGAAAGTCGCTTCGCGCTTCTTCAGTTCAACCGAGTCTGAATGAAACACCGCCCCACTTGGCTTCGCATGCACCTCCACAGGAGGGTCATGAATACAAGGGAGCTCATCCACCCGCACCTCCGGGGCCGGCGCATATTTATCACTACGCAGATAACGACATATGCCAAACGGCAAACGGCAGCCATACGGCAGCCATAGGCAGGGAACCATCTTACGCCTATGTCAATAACGGACTATTTAAGCAACACCTGGCACGGTCACAGGTTATTTCAGATTGTTTGGTTCCACTCCAGGATAGTCAGAATGGGAACTTTTCGGGAAATAATAATAGATAGATGAATTAAAGTTATCTATTCTGAACGCAGTTCAAATCACGTTGATTGAAAACAGTACTAGAGGTATCTTGAGCTAGATTCTGTGGGATATGACTGTGTGCCCGATTCAACAACTTTATTTTCTTTGTGGCCCAGCCGAGCAAGTGAAATAAGGATTTATCCAATTCTAGTGGCCTGAAATCTAAATCTGGTGGCCCTCAAAAAGGAAAAAGTGAAAAAGTGAGTCTATTATCTATGTTTATCTATTAGGGCAGATACAATTTGGATTGAGGACATTTTAATGGCCAAGTTTAATTTGTTGGGGCCCCACACACAAAGAACAGTGTTAATTTAGAGCCCAGCATATATCAAAAGTTATCCATCACATATGTGACCCACTTTAGCAAAACCCTGCACTTGTCGGTAATTCATGTTTTGAAGAAATGGGCATTTTAAGTTTACATAATGTGTGTAAAAGACTTGTGATAGTAAAATTGAAACAATCATATCTTCGCCAATTATTGACCAATTTGTTAAAACAAATCATCAAATCAAAGCTTGTGATGAGGCCGTTCTAATGGTATGAAAATCTACATTTTGATTCTTACTGACAAGTGCCGGGTTTTGTTATAGCCGGTCACATATATTGGTGAAATATGTGAAGGTGATGTGGGATGATCTTCCAATCATGTGATCCTTCAACAATTATAGTTTGATTGACATTGCTGCACTCAACCCAGGGGGTGTTTCACAAAGTTTGCAAGTTGAATTTAACTCTAAATTGGACCCAACAATTATGGAAAGCCATTTGTTGCCTTGGATTAAAACATTATTCAACAGCCAAAAAATACAAGTATTTAAGACTTCCAACAAAAAATTCATATCAATAACATGAAGGCTCCTTGATAATAACAAATGTAACAAATTTGTAATCAAAATTAATGCCTTTTCAAAAGAATGGTTTCAACAATTTACAAAGAAACTAATGGCTTTCCATAATAGTTAGGTCCAACTTAGAGTTACATTCAACTTTAAATCTTTGTGAAACACCCCCAGATACATGTGTGCAAAGTGATATCTGACATGAATTTATTACTTGAATTGCGGATGCAAATTATCATGGCAGCTGGGATAAAGCCAGAAAAAGAATAAAACTTAGCATATGACAGCGAATCTGATCATTGATTAGATGTGGAAAATGTGTTTTATAAAATGCATATTTAATGTCGTTGGTGGAGAAAGGGACGGTCACCAAGTCACTTTTTGAACATCAGAGATAATCATGTTTACAGTTTGAGAGACCTACAAACAAATGTCATATATATATATATATATATATTCAGTTTGGAACAAATACAGTTTCTAGCGCTACAAAGGCAGAACTGTACAGTCAATTATGAATATAATAGTGAGATCTTTTTCTTCAATCATTCAAAAATCTTGTAATTACAATCAGTTTAAAGAGATCCATTAACTTTTGTTAATTCAACCAAAATCACTTGGAACTCTCACACTTCTCTTCTACCTGACCGTTTTGCTTATAAATGATATTAACAGAACAATAAAATGGGTTTTCATCGTTCAAATTCCTCCCTAATTAGGAGATATTTAAAGATTTAATCGAAAAGCATCTTGGAATGCTTTTTGTTTGTAGGCAAAAGGATCTGATTGTGGATACTTTCATGCATTTGAACGATCGGGAATAAGATGCGACATCAATTTTCATTTTATTCACTATAGATGAACATTGTTCTTCTGAGAGTATAAAACACGCTTACATTAGATTATATCACTTGACAAAGTGTTGCAGCAGCGCACGAAACGTCGTGATCTTTTAGATTCCATGTTGACCATTCATTGCGAGACAAACGAATATCACTAGCGATATTATTTTTCGATATTGTTCTTTTTGTTTGAAACATCACATAATTTCGTAGAATCTTGAAATTATATTGGTATACAACTGAAGTAAGATGAAGAAACTGAAGAAACGTCATGATCTTTTAGATTCCTAGTTTGACCATACATTGCGAGACAAACGAATATCACTAGCGATATTATTTCCGATACAACTGAAGTCTCAAATATCCTTTTTTGGAAAAGTCTTATAAAGTTGAATTGATCATTTTTATAAAGTACCTCAAATGCTTTGTTTCCACCTAATAATTACAGACCATACTATACAGGGTGGCCCCCAAAAAACGGAACGGGGCACTTCCCAAAATATAGTAGCAAAATGTTTAAGTCCATCGGATAGGCTGTCTTTTTTTGACAGAAATTGGCACCTGACATGGTGTCACTCACAGCGCCCTAAAACAAAAACTACACGACTAAATTGACTGTTCTTGGTGTCGTTGTTCATTTGAAAAGACACCCTATCTGATGGACATAATACAATTGTTTCTATATTTTGGGAAGTGCCCCGTTCCGTTTTTTGGGGGGCCACCCTGTATAAACAGAGCTGCCAACCAAGAAAATTAAAAAGGAACTCAGATGGCCCAAAACGGAAATTTGAAGGGGTAGTATAATTTGTAATTGCCTCACAATTTAAGCAATGACTATATTTAACAAGAAACTATGACATGTTATTAAGTGAAGTGGCAAAGGCAATGTTGTATTCAATGAGAGTTAGTCATTAAGTGTTTCTACTTGGATACAACAGTTTACTGCATCATAATGTGCATATTCAATTATCGTGTAATCAGAAAATAATGGTATACATTCTGCATTTCGCTATTTAAACAATATGATTACAAATTAGGAAAAAGAGGTATTTCAGAACTCCAGAAGGAAAAAGGGCATTGTGTAATTTTGTTTTAGATAGGGAGTAATTCTGGAAAAACGGGAATGTTTTTGCCACTCTGTAGTTATGCAAGTTTGTCAACAAATGTACAGTCATTTATTAAACCCATATCTACATAAACTTATGTAAAAGCCAAGTAATTCCCCTTTTAAATGTGCAGTAAACACATTGTATAAATAAGGGAATGAAATGAAATTCCTGTGGGATTTTATAAACCACAATGTCAATTTTGGTCAAACAATACAATACATTTAAAGGGATCTAGTAACTTTGTTGACATGTGCAAAAAGTGATGAATGGTTGATGCAATGTATATTATTGTTATCTCATATGTCCACAGGGTATTGTGTGAAAATTTCAAGTCAAATGGACATTGCATGGCCAAGTAATGAGCGAAAATGCAAAATGATATTCAATAACTCACTGCACTCACTTTGTACACAGAAGAAAAACTCGCCCGGAGTTTTTCTTATCTGAATACTTCGATCGTACATATCTTTGTAACGAAAGGGAAAGTTGAAAAACCGAAACCTGTCCCATGCTTTTATTGTTAATACGAATTCAACAAGGTATGAGGGAACCGCTAGAATGAAAAATTTATTTTGAGGATTTGGACAATGTTACTAAGTCCCTTTAATAATTACAAAGTGACAATGAATAATTGTTTTGCCGTCGTCTCCTACATGTATTTATTTTGGTTGGATAGGAATGTAAATTGTAATGTGTAATATATGCGTAAATATTACATGAAAAGATGTGTTAATATCAAATTGAAATAAGTGCATTCCTGAAAGTGAAATGCAACAGTACTGTAAATGGTCAAGTATGCCAATAAATTGTATATATTATGTGTACAAGTTCATAGAGGTATAGTATGTTTGATGCCTTCTTTGAAAACAATATTTTGTTGATATATGATAAATGGAATGCCCACGCTAAATATTGTGGCTATCATTTATTGTGTCTACAAGTATGATCATTTCATGTTTGGTTACATGCTTTGGAATCAGCACCCCCGAACTGACAAGAAAAAATGTTAATGAGGTCAGCTGGTCTCTAGCCTGGACTAATATAGACAAATCCGGTTTCAAGTCTATAGGGCCATAACTGGGGGGCTTCCAAGAGTACAACAAAATATAATTTGAACAGGTTTTAACTGTTATGTAACATGTCAGGTGTATTATTGTCTCCTAAACAATCAGTGACCTTTGTTCAGCATGCTAGACATGCTTGAAGCCCCCCCCCCCCCCCCCCAGTTATGGCAGATGCAGACTTGAAACCAGATTGGTCTTTAGTTGCTAAATACACAAAACCAAGAAACCCTTTTTTTAGATATTGGCATTGACATTTGTAGACAAAATTGACAGTGCTTATTCTGGAACAATACCATTTATGTCAAGCGAGAAAAAGACTACTAAACACCTTAGTTTGAAAACAATTTTAATTTCTCTCAGATTTTGGCATTATTGACATTTACAAAAAAACTCACTTCATGTCTATCTCACTATCTCTGTCGGGTGGTCGACAATTTTTTGTTTCTCTTTTATTCAATCATTTGTATTGTATTTTTGTTGTGGCCCATGTTTGAATTTCCTACCTTAGTTTGCAAACAATGTTTTTCCTCTCAGATTTTGGCATTATTGACCTTTACACTCAACCCTGTTTCAATATTTGTAAATTGTAATCCTGAGCTGGAACAAGATGTTTGAAATATGATGAATATGTACATGTACATAAACAACAAGAAAAGTGTACACATCTTCAAAACAATAATTATTTAACTGCTTTTAGTGAGTGACTAATTCTTCAACAAAAGTTAAAGGGATAGTTGAGTTCTGGTAAGGAGAGTACAGTTTTAGTGAAACTGAATTTTACTAACCCAAACCTGCATCATTACATTACAAACTAATAGTTATAACTAGAAAGGAACACAAAATTACAAATGACGTAGTAAAGATCATGTTATCAACTATTTAAATACCTATTTTGTAACTTTTTGAAAAGAGGAAGCATTTTTTTAAAATTTTTAACGGCTGGTTCAAAATTCTCTAATAAACCCGGGCCCCGGGTTTATTACAAATTGTTATATTTATGGATATTTCAGCCGTTTCTGAACCGATTTTGATCAAACAAAGATGATTTTATTGTTTAAATATTATGCTCTTTCAAATTTTACACTCAGTTTTTCATTACCTCATAAACCAATTAAGTAGTTTAGCGCCCTCTCTACCAAAACTCAACTTTCCCTTTAACATTGAAGAAATTGATTTCAAGAAAAGTTTGTTTTTCTTTTAAAAAAAAAACAAGACTAATTCTATTAAAAAGGAAATTCTTGAATTACCAGGAATTGTCCAGGATATAAATACAAACATGTACATCCGTTTCTCCACTGGATGATTTACAGTGAGAATAAAACCACAAAACACCTTAATTTGTAATCAAACCTTTATTTTTTAAGTTTCACATTGGCATAATATATAGAAAAAACAAGTTTCAATATTTGAAGTAGTAGTTCGGGGCCTCGTTGCAGAAAGAGATCTATAGACTATACAATGGATTGTAAGTTACAATTAATTAATTGCAAGTTAGAAAATTTGCACGTTTCAACCAATCAGATTTGCGCATTTAGAACACATGATCTGACTTACAATCGATTGTATCTCTTTCTGCAACGGGGCCCAGGAACAGGAAGTGTGAGTGACATACGCTGACTACATTATAAAAACAATAGAAACAATAATATATTTGCTTCCAAGTTGAGTCATAATCAACAGTGCTGTAGGACTCGAGTCCGGACTCGGACTCGTCACCCGTCTCGAGTCCGTTTTTTTTGGGACTCGGGACTCGGACTGGAGCCAAAAAGACTCGGTCTCGGACTCAGACTCGACCAATGGTGACTCGTGACTCGGGCGAAAATCGGGCCGAGACCGGCAACGAGACCGGCATTTTTTCCGTTTTCCCACGTTTATTTATAGTTCATAAAATTACCCAGCGCAAGCAAAAACAAACCCGTTGTTCTAGCGTACCTTGCTCGCTTGAGTGGCATTCTGGACAAACGAGTCGTAACATCGCCTCAACAAGCTATTATATGCCAAACTAGACGTTGGGATTAGTCGTTTTATGTTTTGGAACACGTAAGACACGGTCAAGTATTACGGCCAGAACGTGAATTAATTTAAGAAAGTCCGAGCTGAAGCGACTAAGCGATATCAGTAAAATGCGTGTGCAAGTACTTTATCCTCGGCTAGGCTTATTACCGCACGCGCTAGCTAATAACGAACAAAAAACAATTGCATCTTCAATCAACAACCATTCATTCAACCATAGAGAGTTTGTTGATCGTTCAACAAAGAAAAAACATCAAGTAAAATGTAATTTTGCAGAACGCACACGACCATTACATATACACAACAATATTCATTTTCATTTTCATTTTGTTAAAATGTGAAGTAGCATGAATACTCGTTATCAGTAGTCAGTAATACACTATACATACTCCAGTACTGACATAGGCTACTCTGATTGTAATAACTTGTGGTAATTCCATGAAAATGTCTACAATGGGCCAAATTTCAAAATCAATTTAGGCTTTTAGCCTCTTGGGTCCAGTAGTTATCAAATGTTCTTAACCGACAATTTATGGCACAAAACGTGAATTTTCAGATATTTGATATTTCAAAGCATGATGCTAAAAATTGTGATCTTAAAAGGATTAGAAAATTGCTGAAATTTATGCTTAACTTAAAGATATGCAGCAGTTCCTTATCGACTGTATTTTGGGAAATTTAAGGGTGACAAAGATCAACTAAATTCTTGTCCCGTCAGTCACACTTTTTATGAACTTTGTTATTATTATTATTTGTTTTTATTGAATTTGTCTCATACTCCATGTACTCTGTAATAATAACCTTTGACATTGCCCAGAATCATTTCTGCAGATAACTCTTTGTCATTTCTATATTTTCAAAAGCGTTTTTTAAATAGTTGTTAATGATCTATCTAATTAATCATTATTTCAATAGAACATCACATGCATTATTTTGTATGAAAAATGGTTGAAACCAATGCCTTTTTAGAAAGCGCCCTCTTGTGTTTTAATGGCTCTTTTTTATAATGATAACAGGCTTTTTACTTAGTCGTTTGTAATTTTGTATACCTTTCGAGCATGGTGGAGTAATAACTATTAGTTTATAATGTTACTGTCCAGGTTTGGTTATTAAAGTTCAGCCTTACCAAAACTGTACTACACCTTTAAAATATATAAATTCTCTGACAAATAATGAACCAGACAACTATTTATGTTATAGTGAGTTCACTGTAAGGCATTTAAGTAATGAAACTGATGTGTCATTAAAAGAATTGCAATTTAAAGGGACTTAGTAACATTGTCCAAATCCTCAAAATAAAATTTTAATTCTAGCGGTTCCATCATACCTTGTTGTATTGGTATTAACAATAAAATCACATAGCTGCCAACATTTGGAATTTTAAATTAGTAACATTTAAGCAAAACTGAATATCATGTGCGCGAAGCACACATCACGAGCGCGAAGTCCCTTTAGCCGGGGTCCAGGGCTCGGTTTAGGGCTCTGGAGCGTGAAGCGCGGAGTCCATTGCGGCCGGCGTCCATGGCCCTATTTTTCATCATTTTTGCACAATTACTAGGTATGATTTGGTCAGATTTACGTTTAAACGTTGTCTCTATACGTTTAAAAACGTGAAAACGAAAAAAAAAAAAAAAAAAAAAAAAAAAAAAAAATTTTTTTTTTTTTTTTTTTTTCCAAATTCGTAATTATAGGAGGAGTATTCGTAATTTCGTAAAGAGGGTGGGAAATTTGTAACAATTACGAATTTTTCGTAACAGTTGGCAGCTATGAAATCATGGGACCGGTTTCGGTTTTTCAAATTTCCCTTTCGTTACAAAGATATGTACGATTGAAGTATTCAGATAAGAAAAACTCCCCTGGAGTTTTTCTTACCGTGTACAAAGTGAGTGCAGTAAGTCAGTGAACATCACTTTGCATTTTCGCTCATTACTTGGCCATGCAATGTTCATTTGACTTGAAATTTTCACACAATACCCTGTGGACATATGCGATAACAACAATATACATTGCATCAACCCTTCATCACTTTTTGCACATGTCAACAAAGTTACTAGATCCCTTAAGATTTTCTCGTTGGGACTCGGACTCGGACTCGGACTCGGACTCGGACTCGGACGTCCGGGACTCGGACTTGGACTCGGACTCGGACTCGACTCGGACTCCAGGGACTCGGACTCGGACAGGGTGGACTCGACTACAGCACTGATAATCAACAACAAAAAGTTACAAGGAAAGAAATATATTTGTTTTAAATGTTTCTTTCTGAAATACCACAAGACTATAATTCTATCAAAAGGGCAAGAATTTTCAAGATCTAGGTGTATTTTTAGTTTCCTGATCGGATGTTTTACCTCGAAAGAGATATCAATTCTGCTTCCCAGTTCCCAGTCATTACTTCCTTCCTTGGTATATGAGTGCATCTATTTTTAAATATTAAAGGGAAATACACATTCTTGTCCTCATTTTAGTAGCTTAACCCTAATAAGGCCCGGGGGGGGGGGGGGGGGGGGGCCAAATGTGCCGAGTGGCACAGATGTCGAATCATTTAAACCAATATTCAAGTAGGGCCTATTCAATATGAATGCCCTATTCTTCTTTTACACAGCTACACACAATTACAAACTTGCACTATTTTTACCCAATCAAAGCCAACACATATTGTAATACCTGTGGCAAGGAAAGAGTTAAATGTAAGGATGCTACACTGGAGAACCCCACTCCCCCCCCCCCCCCCCCCCCATATATTAATATTTTCAACCCATTTCTTTCTAGATATATTCTTATTCCCATAAAATTTCCATGTTAATCAAAAGTTAAAGTCCTTCCCGTGCCAACTTTGGCACATAAGGCGGGGCCTATCTCCGATTCATTAGCCCTAGGCCACATGTCTACTAAATGTACCGAAAGCTACAGCAGGGGGCCAGTCCTCTGGTTACTTGTGTGATTACCAACTTTCCCTTCTCCGTTCTATAAATGCCCGAGCGCCTGGCTAGAAGGCAGAAGGTACCATCTAACTGCTAAGACACCATGTTATGTTTTTTTTAAAGAAAGAAAAAGGCACTATATAATATATATAGCATCATTATTTCCCTTTGTCATTGATCAGGAAAAGTTAAAGCCTGCGGAATTTTCTTGTGCACCATCTTGAATCTCTGGGAAGCATACTAGCCCAAGCTGCCCAGGGCTCTACAGGCTAATTAACACCCAACTGAATACCAGTTTAAACTCCTTGGGGGTGTTTCACACAAATCCTAAGTTGGACTTAAAGTCATACCTGTAAAGTGTCCAAATCCACGAAAATTACTTGGAGCTTCCTCGTTTCTCTTCTACCGTATTGTTTAGCTTATGGTAAGAGAAGAATAAAATAGGGTTTGATTTTTTCAAATGTCCCTTTAGTATGAAGATAATTATCATTGAAAATCATTATTTCTAAAGCGTTAATCAACGCAATTGAAAAAAGTACAATTGTCTTAGCTGAGAACGTCCGCATGCAGCACCCGTGAGAACATTCCGGAGATTGAACTTTGAGCCGAGCGAGTTCAAATTCCATGAATTATGTACTACGTGTGTAAAAATACACGGGTGCGAATATCTCAAACGGATCATTCATTACTGCGACAAAAGTATGGCAGACCATCAGTATTCGGTGATAAAATATGAACTCAATATTCGTTTTTTTCACTAGGTAAACAGTGTTCGTTTTCTTTCAAACTTTCACAAATCTTTCAATTGTATTTTACAATAATATTGATATAGGATTGAAGTCTCAAATGTCATTTTGTGCAATATCTGACACTTTACAGGTATCACTTTAAACACAAAGTTGAACTTTAAAATTATGGAAAGCCATCAGTTTAGTTAAATTTTTTGGGAAAAGTTCTTTTAAAAAGGCATAAAATGTTGATTCAAATCATAATCATATTTTCTATTATCAAGGAGATTTCATGTTCTTGATGTAAAACTTATGAAAGTTAAAATACTTAAATTCTTGCTTTTGAATATGTTTTATTCCAAGGCTACAAATGGCTTTCCATAATAGTTGAGTCCAACTTAGAGTTAAGTTCAACTTAGGATCTTTGTGAAACACCCCCTGGATAATAGAAATTAGCATGACCTTTCATTTATTACATGTACATGTATCTTCTGTTTTTTTAGGTGTTTTTTTTTAGGTGTTTTTATCACACATTCCTGCCCCTGGTATGCCACTGGTAAAAGTCCAATCAACTGTGAACATCCAAACAAAATACATGAAAATCAATTTAATCACAACTCTTTTGAGTTTTTTTTATAAATTGCATGAAAATTTGATGACTGTAAAATCAATTTCCAGAAACAATGGGGTTATTGTCCTTGAAATGATTTTCATTTCATGTCAACAACCAATGTGCACTTCCTTATAAAATTCCCTTTTATTATGCTGTAACTATTATCAGGAAGCAACATCGAAATAAATAATTGTTTTGATACCTAAAGGTGATTAGTTTTACCAATCAAATCCTCTATTAAACAAGCAAAGAAATGTGTGTATCCAACAACACTTTGTCCAAACATTATAGTCACAACTACTACTACTAAGAATAAGTCAGACTAACTATATATTTTCATAGAAAACCCCCCCCCCCCAACTAAGTTTACAGACATGATATGATAGTCCTCTAAATACTTCAGACCTATGAACACATGATTTAGTACATCTAAAATGGTCCACTTTTGAATTATGATAATAACAATTTTCTGGAAATATATTTTCTGAACTTGTTGACGGTATTGACTTTCTAAACTGCTCTCTTACAAATATTAGCAAATGATTTGGGTTGTCCGTTTCAGTGCATTTGACCTCTTAATTTGATCCGAAACGTGGCTTTTATTTGCACTTTTGACAAATATTTAGATTGAGTCATGCAACAGTAACTCTTTCATTGGATATTTCAGTTGAACAGTATTTCTACATCTTCTAGGCTGCACAGCATGTTTTTGCAACTTTACAAACCTGGACCAGTACTTTAACTTTATCTGTAACTTTTCTACCAAAATTACTTAAATAAGATGTATTCTCATACTTGGCAAAAGTGACTGGACATATATATGTTTCTCTCTCCCCCTCTCTCGCTTTTACTGTTCGTCTTTTCTTCACTCTCTCTCTCTATTGTTTTTCTGGGGTTTTTTTCCTCTCTCTCACTCTCTTTCTTTGTTATGCCTGTCTTTGCCTTTCCTTTCCTATCTCTCTTTATCTGGGAAAATGCCTTTAGTCAAATCAACCACTGATTTCTGACGTTCCTGATAATTCATTTCAAAACCAAAAATACATCAAAATGGAATTGACAACCTTCAAAAACATCCTACCTATATTTTAACTCACTTATTAAACTATGCAGCACAAAGGTAATTGGGTCATTCTTAACCCATTCCCTACGAGTTTCTGAAATCCCCATAGATTTTGTACACAAACCTTGCACTTGTCGGTAAAAATCAAAATGTAGATTTTCACACCATTAGGCCTCATCACAAGCTTTCATTTGATGCTTTGTTCTCACAAATTGGTCAATAATTGGCAAAGATTTGATTGTTTTAATTTTACAATTATAGGTCTCTTACACACATTGTGTGACCTTAAAATGCCCATTTCTTCAAAACATGAATAACCGACAAGTACCAAGTTTTGCTATAGCGGGTCACAAATTGTCTTGCTGAAGGACAAATGTGGTGGATGTGCACTGGATTTGAACTAATGATCTCATTGATTGGAGAGCGCCCTCTACCAATCTTCTTACACCACATCCAGTGGATGGGAGGATGGAAACGCAATACAGTAAAATCAAAATTAAGCTCATTAACCCATAGAAGATGGATTTATTTTGGTATAACATGCATTCTCCATAGACTTCAACCAAAACATTTTTTTTGGGGGGGGGGGGGGGGGGGGGGGGGGGGGGGGACCAGTCCTGAATGGGTCAACCCATTGAAACTATTTGATGGGTATACTATTTAAATAATAGGCAATGAGAATTAAGGGGTTTCAGGGACGAGCACCGTCTAGGGTTTTCTATAGCTCAGTCGGAAGAGCACCAGTCTAGCAATCAGGAGGTCTCGGGTTCGAATCCCGTTGGAATCCCATTATCTTTGCCTTCTTTTAATCTAAATAATTCATAAATACATAAGGTGTGCCCCCCCCCCCCCCCCCCCATAATTTGTAATTTTGTATGCCCCCTAATCAGTCTGATCACACTACCCAACTGTATCAATTCAATAAATAAATATGAAATTAACAAAGTATGCATTTTTTTTTTCCTTTTTCAATTTTTGCACAATCATTGCTGCCTAAAAAAAAAAGAGTAGAACTTAATCACTTTTCCAGTAGCTCTAAATAAAACTTGTTTCCTTTTGATCAGACACGTACAGGAAATGTCCTTGTGAAACTTGTGGTTACATTTTGGACTGCTGTGCTTCCCCAATTTAAGTAAACAATGTCTGTCCTGTTTTCATTTTCTCTCCGCCGATTCAACTTTGCCGAAGCTATAAAACATACACGTGGAGAGCTGTTATCATCAGTTGGAGGACCCGAGACATCCATGATCACAGCCTAGCCTGTTCCTGTCTTGGTTCAGCTTTGCCGTGTTATAAAGCATACATGTGGAGAGCTGTTACCAATAACTCAGCAAATCAGAGAATTCAACAATCACAGCCTAACAGAAGCTCTCTTTGAATAATTTCTATCATAGGAAAAGAAGAAACCGTGTTAACTGATATTTGAGGGGGAGTATTACTCTGTTTGCTGCTGCTGATTAATGTATATTCTGGTTGCACCACAGAGATATACAATGCTTGTTTATCTCTCTACCACAGAGAATTGACGACTGTAACACACACACACAAAAACAAGCAGGATGCCTCTCCCAGCGTCAGCCAGAATTCTATTTGTGCGAGTTTTTCTCTTGCTCTCTTTCTACAGCTATTCGGGACGGACCGAAGAAAATCCGGACACGACATGCGCTATAGACTTTACTGAAATTCCATCGTCCCTACCACCAAACTGCACAACCCTGACCATCAGAGGCAGAAATCTACAGACGCTGGAACCAGCTTCTTTTGCTGCAATCTGTTCTAGTCCTCTGACCGAGCTGAATATCAGCAATAACGGCATATCGCGGATACAATCGCAGGCGCTGTGTTTCTCGTCTCTCCTGGTTCTGGACTTATCCCTCAACAACATCCAGGGCATAGACAACACTTCCTTCAGCAATGTGACAGATCTGGTGGAACTTGATCTCCATGGCAACATCATTCGATCGATTGCTGATGACGCTTTCACCCAACAGAAGAAGCTCAAGATTTTAAGGCTCGATGGTAATCACCTGACGCAAGTCAGTTTCTTTCTACAACCCATGAGAAGCTTGGAGAGGCTGAACCTGACGGAAAATGCAATCGACTTTGTCGCCCCGACTGCCTTCAATATGAGCAGTAAGATGAAAGACCTACTTCTTGCCTACAATCACCTGACAGTTATTCCTAAAGCAGGGGTTATGAGGAAGTTACACGTACTGAACCTTCAAAGTAACAATATCAGCGGAAACATAATGGCCTCACAGGTTCACTTTGAATACCTCGAAGAACTACGTTTGACCAACAACTTCATCTCTCACATCGACCCCGATGCCTTCCAATATCTGGACATGCTGGCGAAACTGTACCTGGACTATAACCTACTAACAACTTTCGAGGCATGGACAAACTCCCAGCAGGGTATCCTCAAGATTCAACTCGATCACAACCCCTGGGATTGCTCGTGCGACAACAAAAAGCCGTGGCAACAGATTCAGCAGCGCGAACAAGATGGCGAGCTGACGATCGTGGAGAAAAACGAAACACATTGCAGTACCCCCACCTCAAAGAAATATGACAGGGTTTTCGACGCAGTGGAATCCTGTCATGATATACTTTATTACATACTGATACCAGTTGCATCTGTAGTGGCTCTCGTTGTCATCATCACTGCAGTGGCTTGTTTCATGAAGAGAAGAAAGTCGCCTAGCGCTTCTTCGGTTCAACCAACACCGCCAACCTTGGCTTTGCATGCACCTCCACTGGTGGGCCATAAATACAAGGGAGCTCATCCACCAGCGCCTCTGGGCCCGGCGCCCGTGCCGGAACCTCTTTATGCCTACGCAGATATCCAGGCAGCCATACGCAGGGATCCGTCTTTGTCGTACGACTATGTCAATAAAAGACTAGTGAAGCAACACCTGGCGCGGTCACGGGTTATTTCAGAAGACTATTTGGTTCCAGTCTAGGATTGTCAGAATGGGAACTTTTCGGGAAATAATAATAGATAGATGAATTAAATTTATAAACGCAGTTCAAATCACGTTGATTGAAAATAGTACTAGAGGTGTCTTGAGCTAAGTTCTGTGGGATATGTATGTGCGCTCAATCAAGTACTTTATTTTCTTTGTGGCCCAGCCGAGCAAGTAAAATAAGGATTTATCAAATTCTAGTGGCCTGAAATCTAAGTCTGGTGGCCCCTTGGATTGAGGACATTTTAATGGCCAAGTTTAATTTTTGGGGGCCCCAGACGCGAAGAAAAGTGTTAATTTAGAGCCCAGCACAAGGCTCAACACTAGCATTGGCCTGCTGGCCCGGGGCCAGTAAAACTGCACTCGGGGCCAGCAAAATGTTTAAAAGTCATATTTGTGTGGCCCGATCGGGCAAGCAGATATTCAACCCGACATTGACAAAATTTAAAAATCTTGTTTTCTTTTATGTCGTGCTTCATCTGTAATCACAGGTTTTATTAGGAAAGAGTGATATTTTGAATAGTAAAAAGCTTAGACTCGTGAAATACAATTTTGGGGCCAGTAAATTTTCTTTCGGCAAAAGTAGCTGATTGTGGATTCTTTGAAATCATGCATTTGAACGATCGGGAATAAGATGTGACATTTTTAAAATTTCATTCACTCGATGAACATTGTTCTTTTTGTTTGTAACATCACTTAATTTGGTAGAATCTTGAAATGATATTGGTATACAACTGAAGTCTCAAATATCCCTTTTGGAAAAGTCTGATGAAGTTTATAATGGATCATTTTTATAAAGTACCTCAAATGCTTTGTTTCCACCTAATAAATACAGACGTCGCTGGCTTGCGGCACACATAAATTTCTGTATAAAATTTTAATTCTAGCGGTTCCCTTATACCTTGTTGTATTCGTATTAACAATAAAATCATAGGACAGGTTTCGGTTTTTCAAATTTCCCTTTCGTTACAAAGATATGTATGATTGAAGTATTCAGATAAGAAAAACTCTGGGCGATTTTTTCTTCCGTGAGTGCAGTGAGTTACTGAATATCACTTTGCATTTTCGCTCATTACTTGGCCATACAATGTCCATTTGACTTGAAATTTTCACACAATACCCTGTGGACATATGAGATAACAACAATATACATTGCATCAACCATTCATCACTTTTTGCACATGTCAACAAAGTTACTAGATCCCTTGTAGTACATGTAGCAAAGGCAATAGTGTGTTCAATGAGAGTTAAGCCCGGCATAGACAGAGCCGACTCGATCCGATCCGAATGGTTTTCAGTCAGGCTAGAATCAGTTTCGCTCAGTCGGAGCCGATTCAACATGTTGAATTGGCATTGAATGACCTCTGACTGGCAGTTGATTGACAAAACCGGAGTCCTGAGGCAACGCATACCGAGTTAATCAGGCTGAAAACCAGTCGGATCAGGTTGAGTCGGCTCTGTCTGCGCCGGGCTTTAGTCATTAGTGTTTCTACTTGGATACAACATTTTATGTTTACTGCATCATAATGTGCATATTCAATTTTCGTGTAATCAGAAGATAATGGTATACATTGTGCATTTCGATAACAATACATAAATTGTACAATATGATTGGAGGTATTTTGAAGGGAATTGCATAATTTAGTTTTAAAAAGGGAATAATTCTGGAAAAACAGGAATGTTTTGCAGCTCTGTATAATGCAAGTTTGTCAACAAATGTACAGACAGTCATTTAACCCATATTTACATAAATTTATTGAAAATGCTGAGTAATTCCCCTTTTAAGTGTGCAGCAATAAATGGAATGAAATGTAATTCCTGTGGGAATTCAGGGGCGGATCTAGCTTTTTGCTAAGGGGGGGTTGGACCCAATGACGATGCCGAGACTGTGTGGGTCTGGACACATGATGGCGTTTTTCTATGCACATCACATTTTCACTTGGCAGCCCAAGGGGGGGGGGGGGGGGGGGGGGGGGTTAAACCCCCTAAACCCCCCCCCCCCCCCCCCCCCCCGGTAGATCCGCCACTGTAATTTATAAACTACAATATAAATTTTAGTCAAACAATACAATACATTCATGTAATAATTACAAAGTCACAATAAATAATAAATTGCTGTCGACTCCTACATGTATTTATTTTGGTTGGATAGGAATGTAAATTGTATATTGTGTATATGTGTAAATATTGCATGAAAAGATGTGTTAATATCAAATTGAAATAAGTGCATTCCTGAATGGAAAATGCAACAGTACTGTAAATGGTAAAGTATGCCAATAAATTGTATATATGTGTACAAGTTCATAGAGGTATAGTATGTTTGATGCCTTCTTTGAAAAAAATATTTTGTTGATATATGGTAAATAGAATGCCCACGCTAAATATTGTGGCCTATCATTTATTGTGTCTACAAGTATGATCATTTCATGTTTGGTTACATGCTTGAATGGATGTGTGTCATATTTGGAATCAGCACCCCCGAATTGACAAGAAAAAATGTTGTATATATACATGTACGGTATATGTCAAAAAACAAGGTCAGCTAGTCTCTAGCCTGGACTAATATCTATAGACGAATCCAGTTTCAAGTCTATAGGGCCATAACTGGGGGGCTTCCAAGAGTACAACAAAAGATAATTTCAGCAGGTGTTATGCAACATGTCAGGTGTATTATCGTCTCCTAAACAATCAGTGACCTTTGCTCAGCATGCTAGACCTGCTTGAAGCCCCCCAGTTATGGCAGACGTAGACTTGAAACTGGATTGGTCTATACTCGCTAAATACACAAAACAAAAAAACACCTTTGTAAAAAAAACTTCTTTTTTTTTTTTAGATACTGGCATTGACATTTGTAGACAAAATTTACAGCGCTTGTTCTGGAACAATACCATTTATGTTAATATTTGTCATTGCCCCACAATAATCTGTACTTACTTGCCCGGGGCAAACAGGCAAGTACTAGCAGCCTGGGCCCAGGGGCCCGATTACGGACCAGCGACATTTACCATGGTAATTAGCATCATTGGCTCTAACTCATCGATGTCAATATGCTAGAATAACATAAAAATCAGCAGAACGTAGCAGAGCACACATACCGCCCTTACTCATTCAACCGTATAGGATAACACAAGCATATCTAGAGATCAGTGGAACTAGGGCTGGTCCTGGGTCATGATCGTGCTCTCGGCCACTGGGCCCATATTCATGAAAGCCTGCTAGCTTAGTTCCTTGCTAAGTCTATTTTAGATGACGTGGCTAAGAATTAAACACAAGATCTTTTAGTTGCTATCTAGGGTTTTTAATTAGTGGGTACCCAAAGGCTTACCCAGTTGTCCCTAAAATTGGGGACAAGGAAAACTGTTTGTTGCTCAATAAACTGCACATCAAAAATACACTTAGCGAGGAACTATTAAAGCTAGCAGGGTTTCATGAATATGGTTCCTGAGTGCTTGTGGGAGCCCTGCCCCTACTACATAAAGAAATTGTACAAATCTTCAAACACCAGTTAAAAAGATTATTAGTATTTACTACTTTCCGAGTGTAAAGAAATGGATTTCAATTTTCAAGACAAGAATGTTTTTTTCCAAAAATAACACAAGAATATAATTCTACTAAAAGCGAAAATCTTGAATTTTTATGATACAAATATACTCCGCAAAAAAAGAAACTGGACACTTGTAAAAGTTGAAATATTTCATATTAATGTACGATAAAGTGTAGATTATCATATTTTAGTCCTCTGCATGCAGGATATAAATTAAAGGTGTAATCGTTCATGCATGAAATGCCATGGTCAATTAACAATAGCAAGGTCTGTTTTCAAAAATAGCAAAAACAATGGAGGACCACACCATTCGACTGAAATAATCAGGATGATAGTAAGCGTTTCACTTAAAACAAGATGTGCGGGGCAAGTAAATTATGACATTATTTAACTTTATTGTTATGAACAATCTCTGAAAATACAATTTTGTCAATAAAACATGGCCAGGTTATGAGAGCATCAACATACATGTACCAAGCTTGGTCAGAATCCGTCAATCGGTTCTTGAGATAACACGATCAAGAGCTATTTTTGCATATATAATGAGCTGTGACCTTTGACCTTTGACCTCATGACTCCAAAATCTAATCAGTTCATCAGCTCCCCAAGATACATACATCTGGTCTGTATTAGAGGCATGAAGCTTGTCTGTTTAAGTGTGTCCCCTGGAATTTTAACTATAGTTACCTAGAGAAATGTCATGTTAAAGACTGCCCAACTGTTTGACCAATGGTGACATCAGTTCTTGAAGATCTGTGGACTACGGTAGCATTCTTGAGAAGAATTTATACCATTTTTCATGCTGAAATAAGGGCACAAACTGTGGTTTCGACTAATAAACCTTTGCCATGGAATTCCCTATTTTGTTACTTTTGGATGAAAATAAAACCTATAACGTTCACAATTTGTCTTCATTTATACTTTTTATTGAGATGAAGATAGAAAAGGTCACATTGGTATTGAAAAATTATGCCATATCATGAATATAGCGTTTTAGATTATGCTGATCAACATAAATGTTGATGAAAATGGTTGAGTGGATGTTCCATTTCTGCTATTTTTGAAAACAGACCTTGCTGTGGTCAATTGACCGTGACAAGTCATGCATGAATGATTTCATTTGGATTTTATGCCAACATTGAAGAGGGTCGTTTAATCTTTAATTTGATATACAATATCATACATTTTATCGTAAATGAATATGAAATATTTGGTCTTATACAAGTGTCCAGTTTCTTTTTTTGCGGAGTATAATAACAGTTTCCCTATCAGATTTGTTACATCAGGTGAGAATAAAACCACTAAACACCTTAGTTTGAAAACAATTTTTTTTTCTCTCAGATTTTGGCATTATTGACATTTACAGTCAACCCTGTTATCATTCTAAAAGAGCCGTTAAAACTCAAGAGGGCGCTCTCCAAGACTAAACACTCATCAGTTTCAACCATTTTAAATAAAATAGTGTGCATGTGTTGTTTTGTTGAAATAGTGATTAGATAGAGAGATAATCAACAACTAAAAATGTATAAACCTCTTTTTTGTAAATTTTCGAAAAGAGGAAACATTTTGTTAAAATGTTTAACGGCTGCTTAAAAATTATTGAATAATTGTGGGGCCCCACAATTATTACAAATGGTTATGTTTATGGATATTTCAATAATTTTGTTCTCGCAGATTTTGGCATTATTGACATTTACAGTCAACCCTGTTTCAATATTTGTAATCCTGAGCTGGAACAAGAAGTGTTTGAAATATGATGAATACATGACACCATGTACATAAATTAAAATGTACACATCTTCAAAACAATAATTATAACTGCTTTTAATAGTGAGTGACAGTCTTTAAAAAAAAGTTAACAGTGAAGAAATTTACTTCAAGAAAAGTTTTCTTTCTAAAAAACTACTAGATTATAATTCTATTAAAAGGGATATTCTTGAATAACCAGGATACATGCCATGTACATGTATGTACATCCGTTTCCCCATCAGATGTTTTACATCAAGTAAGAATAAAATCACGACTTAGTAACATTGTCCAAATCCTCAAAATCCAATTCTAGCGGTTCCCTCATACCTAGTTGTATTCTTATTAACAAAAAAAGCATGGGACAGGTTTCTGTTTTTCAAATTTCCCTTTCGTTAAAAAGATATTTACGATTGAAGTGTTCAGATGTCAAATTATCCAACGTCAGAACCATGTACAAAGTGAGTGCAATGAGTTAGTGAATGTCACTTTGCATTTTTGCTCACTACTCGGCCATATAAAGTCCATTTAACTTGAAATTTTCACACAACACCCTGTGGATATATCGGATAACTAGGGCTGAGTCCAAACGGTCGGATATCCGATTACAAATTTTCG
>JBAMJV010003626.1:0-30000 GCA_037951105.1 Echinarachnius parma | reverse complement strand
TTAGACACAGGGCCCTCCGTGAGAACACGGCAAAACACTGAAGAGGCTACCTTAGATAAACAAAATGATCATCATCACCACCACCACCACCATAGCCGTTACAATTGCCATCCCCATCACAATCCCCATCACCACCACCATCACCATCTCCATCACCATCACCATCACCATCACCACCACCATCACCATCACCATCACCATCACCATCACCACCACCATCACCATCACCATCACCATCACCATCACCATCACCATCACCATCACCATCACCATCACCATCACCATCATTATCACAATCACCATAACCATCATCACCACCACCACCACCATCACCATCACCATCACCATCACCATCACCATCACCATCACCATCACCATCACCATCACCACCACCATCATCATCACCACTGTCATCATCACCATCACCACTATCATCATCATTATCAAAGTCCCCACCAGCATCATAATTTTTTATAATTATTGAGTGGCCCCGGGGAATGGACCAGTTTATGTCTTCATTGAATTATATCTGCAAGTACTCAATGGTTGCTAAAGACTTACCGGCTTGCCTTTTCCTGTTAATCCTGCGGATATTCTTCAACGTGCCAAGAGGTTTGAAGCTAGAAGATTTCACCGCCGAATTTGCATTTTTGTCGAAACTCCTGCCGTCTCTCAGTAAATCTTGCAATCTGAAAATGCAGAATAAACGTTGAACCAACTAACTCTTCACCAAAATAAATTGGGAAAAAACAAACTAATGCACAATAATAACAATAACAGTGGTATTTATCCAACAAACAAATTGTCAAATTTGCAGCTACAGGCTGAATTGCAGTGTTATGTACAAAGATAAAAATAGCTAAGATGAAATAATGATGTACATGTACAAAGAAATTTTGTTAATATACAAGTATACAATAATTAGAGAAAGAGATAATAATTTCACATGAATAATATCTCATGTGGTGTATTTGTCCGGTCAAAACAAGGATGAACATGAAAGAAAAGAATATCAAACAGCTTCTTTTTTGTAGCGTTTACTACGTACTGAAGTAGCGATGTCACATTCTTTTCTTGGCTCTAAACAACTTGTCCTTTGAGTTTGAGCTTTTGGAAGAGGGTTAGAGCTGGAAGCTTGTCTTCTTAGCAACCACTTGTCAGAAAGTTCTGGCTTGCCCGACATTGTTCAGAAGCATTACCCAACCCTCCACATTAACTTTTTTTTTCTCTACTAGCCCGTTTGGGCAAGTAAAATTATAAATGTTCAAATGTTGCTTGCCCAAACAGAAAATCTACTTCCCGCTTACATACATGTACATGTGTACATGTAGATCAGATTTACAGGTAAGGAATTACATTTTACTAGCCCAGTTGAAGAGAAATTTAAGTTGCCCGATCGAGCAAGCAAACTAGACCATTTATGAAATTTGATTTGCCCAACATCAATTTTTACTTGCCCCGGGCAAGCGAGCAGGTGCTAGTGTCGAGCCCTACATTGCCCATGGCAATGAATATCTGTGACATCACACGTTGGTACTCTATAGTAGGCATGTAGCCAAGGGCTATCGAAATGGACATGGAAGCCACATCATGTGCCCGACACAGGATCGAATGTGGCTTCTACTCTTCAGGCATTTGGGGAACTAGACTGCCTTGACCCCTATTTAATGGGGTTTTTTTCAACTGCAATTTGATTGATCTTCAACTGAGAGTCAACATAGGGCCTTAATTGTTGATCCTAGCAGAATCTTCTTCAGAGGCAAGAATGACCAATGACCATATATATGATCATCGACTGCAAAATATGTGATTTATAAAACATACATGTCGATGTATTTATATAAGAATCAGAGTTTCAGCAAAATAGCATTCCTGAAAGAATGTATATATAATAGTAAATATATAATCCATTGCGGATATAGTATCGGAAATAATATCGCTAATGATATTCGTTTGTCTCGCAATGTCAAACTAGGAATCTAAACGATCATGACGTTTCGTATGCTACTGCAATACTTTGTCAAATGATAATATCGAATGTAGACACTCGGCTTTTATGCTCTACCGTGGCTCCCAACATCACAATCTCGCATGAGCGATTGCGTTCCTGATAGGTCGACAACGGAACACGCCGATTGGCCGGTGCACACGGGCAAACAACCAATCAACGGGACACTGGATCGGCCCGCCTAACGAAACAGCGTACGATACGTCGCCACGACACTACCCTGACCAACCGGCCCCCAACGGTTGATGCCAAACCCACGATAGAACCTAGCCACCTTCTCGCTACAACGCTCATATCTACGTATCAATTTCAGGGCAGGGTGCCCGTATGTTCAATCAATAATAAACAAATATACCATGCACTGAGAGCCTCTAGTTGAAATTATGGATTCCGAGGTGACAGGAAAAGCACTATGTTCTGAGGGTCGTAGACCCGAAGAACATAGTGCTTTTTCTGTCACCGAGGAATCCATAATTTCACTAGTGGCTCGAAATAGTGCATGATATATTTGTTTTATATCCTTCGCATAATCATAATCATCGCAAAAATTAATTATTTCAATTAAATTAAAGAAAAATATAAAGAAAAACAAAACATTGATCATGGAACCATCACTGCACTGACTATGTTCTGTTTGTGACACTGACCCCCTTTGCGCAATAGTCCTAGCGCAGAACGCGTATTGCGCTATCTTTCCATTCATGGTTACGCGCCTTAACAACTAATGCGCACCCAAATGCAAAACGCGCGCATCAAAGTGAATAATTAACCTGCTTTACAGTACGCACGTGTAATTGTATGAAGAAAATAGTTATTCGTACATTACACATACAGCTAGTGCAGTGCACACCGCGGCCGATTGTTAAATGACGAATTATGTCACGACCACAGAAGGACAACGATGCACAATGTGCACCATTGTCGTAATTTTTAAATTCGAATACCGCTACGTAATACATGACATGCATCTCTAGAATATTCTTTGGAACTTATTGATATTCACGGGTGAAAATATGCTGTATTTCTTTTTAAATAACTCTTTGAGAAATCTCGTCGAGCATCTTTCGCAAGCTAAAACAAGATCTCTTCTCGCAGGGAAGTTTTATAACACGCATCTCTATGGGCTCAATATGATCACCCGGCGTCTATGACGTCATTCATGGAATAGCATTTACTATTCCATGAATGACGTCACGCATAGCACATTTTTCATTTTTCTCCATGGGCATTACTATGTTTGGTCACATGACGCTATGTAGACCAATCACTGAACAGAATTTCATTCATGTAGGATATAATAGTAAATATATAATCCATTGCGGATATAGTATCGGAAATAATATCGCTAATGATATTCGTTTGTCTCGCAATGTCAAACTAGGAATCTAAACGTATATATATATATACAAGTTTAAATTATACTATATTTTTAGTAAACAAAAAAAAACACAAATTTTGACACAGAAATAAGACGTTTTGAAGAATATAGATTGCATGTATAAAACGTGTATAGTACATAATTTGAGCAAAATGTGCATTCAACTTGTATTTTTATCTTAACTATTTTATGAAAAAGGTTCCTCGCCTGAGGCAAAAAACAAAAAAAAGTTGCAAAATACCTTTCAATAATCGCCTCGTCTGTGGATCCATGGGGGGTCACATTGGGGTAGACGGTCTTGGGCCTGATGTAACCTACAAAGTCTCGGATCTGAGACCGAAAGAATGAGGAACAGAATGATACAAATAATGGAAATTTATCTTTTTCTATCTCTATGTATTTCAAAGATGAATAGAAATATATAATACAAATGAAAAAATGAGCGAAGAAAAAGAAAATTGGGCTTCGCAGGGAATCGAACCCGAACCAAGATGGATTGCTAGGTCAGTTAACCCGTTGCTTACGGAAACCGGGTGGACTATGTACAAAGTCTATGGGGATTTTATAATCTCGTAGTGAATGGGTTAATAGTCGAAACCTACAACACCACAGCTTAAGATTATCTTTAAATCATGAATTGGCAAACAGAGGAGAGGAGAAAATTATTTAATTTTCAGCGTCACTAACCTCACTATATGATGAGTGGAACGAGAAGCAGAGTCTGTACTTGTGTCCAATCTTCCTGTTCAAAGTAACACAAGAAAAAGAAGTGCCATTACTGTCAAACTCATCCATAAACCCTGTTAAAAGGAGAGAGACAAGTAGTTCGAACAGGCAAGTGGTCTTTATAGAAAGGTTTACTCCCTGTCAAATGTAACACAGGAAAAAGAAGTGCAATAGCAGTCAAACATCTCCATAAAGACTGTATTAAGTGAGACAGAAAGCTGGTCTCAACATGCATGTGGTCTTCATAGAAAAGATTTATACAATTATATAAATTATATAGAGTGGTGATGTCATCAATGATGTCATAAACATCTTTTTTTGGAATTTTCAAATTTGGACTTCATTTTCAGAAAGAGCATAACAAATAATGTCCAAATACCGAAAATCAATTGAATAGGTTACGCATTGGCTGAGATGTGCCCATCCGAATGATTTTTTTTGTCAATGGGCAATCAGTGTTATAGTGCACTGGTTCATAACTTTATGAACCAGTGCACTATAACACTGATTGCCCATTGAAGTAAAATTCATTCGGATGGGCATATCTCAGCCAATACGTAATATATTCAATTGATTTTCGGTATTTGGACATTATTATTGATGCTCTTACGGAAAATGAAGTTCAAATTTAAAAATTCGAAAAAAAGTGTTTTTATGACGTCATGGCTTCTGTACTATATACAAGTTTCTTTCCATACAAACTGCTTTCAAGGGAATCAAGATAAGTGGTCTTTATACACAGGTGCATGTGTTGATGAGAGCCCAAGGGGGTGTTTCACAAAGATCCTAAGTTGAACTTAACTCTAAGTTGGACTTAAAGAAGTATGGAAAGCCATTAGTTTCTTTGAAAAATTGTTGGAAAGGTCCTTTTCCAAAGGCTAAAATGTTGATTCAAACCATTCATATTTTCTATTATCAAGGAGATTTCATGTTCTGGATGCAACATTTATGAAAAATCTAAAATTCTTGCTTTGATGCTTTTGAATATATTGTATTCCAAGGCTACAAATGGCTTTCCATAATAGGGCCATTCTTGGTCACGTGTGTGACCCAAAATATGAAATGTTTTGAAATAGAATGCTAATATTTCAGTAAGTATCGGAGGTATGATGATGTGAACTTCATATATGTCTTGCATATGTTGAAGTCTTTCAAGTTTTAACACAAAAGAATTTATTAGGATTACGTTACCCAAGGACAGAGGTCAAATGCCATCGGTCACGTGTGTGACTTTGCACGGGAGCATTTTTAAGAATTTTTTTAAAACTCAATTTCACTTTGAAAATCCTGTGAGATATGAAAAGCTCAAATGTTCATATTAGTATCAGACAACAGATATATATCTGTAAGAAAATGGTACAAAAAATAAATAAACTCAAACAATTGTTTTTAAATGTATGTTATTGTATGGGGATGTCTGGGTCACGTGTGTGACATACTGTACAATGTGAATGGAAATGGGAATTTTACAAATATTAGGTTTAGATAGTAACATGAAGTTCAATTGTCACAAAATTGGTATCAACATATACAGGAGAGTAAGAGGAATGAGCTACATGTAGCTTGATTATTTTTGGAGTTATGAATTTTTTTAAAATATTGAATTATGCAAATTTATGCAAATGAGTAATGAATTTTCAATATTTAGTATAAAACATATATTTTATAAAACCTTAGATATTGATCTTTCCAATAATGGAATAAAACAACAGAAAAAACAAACTTTATTTTTTCCAAAAAAGTTTCACTTTTCAAAGAATGGCCCAATAGTTAAGTCCAACTTAGAGTTAAGTTCAACTTAGGATCTTGGTGAAACACCCCTCCCCCCCCCCCCCCCAGGTCTTCTTTTGCCCAAATATCATCCTTTCTGATTTTACTTAAAAGAGCATAAAACATTATAAGATGTTGCTTTAAAGAATTACACATATTGGCCAAATTATATGTGGCTTTGCCCCAAAGTGACATGTTTTGCTGGAAGTTGGTATACCTTTTGCCCAAAACTTACACATTTGCCCTATTGGATATGTCATTCACCCCCCCCCCCCCCAAATTACACGTCTTGCCAAAATTGTAGAAAGCCTTTTTTTGGGGTGGCCTGAACATTGCAATTATCAGCACTCTTGGGGAGAGGGGGGGGGGGGGGGGGCTGCAGCCAAGCAGACCACCCCTCCCTCCTTGCCTTGTACGCCCATGGACATATGTGACCGGCTATAGCAAAACCTGGCACTTGTCTGTAAAAATAATCAAAATGTAGACATTCACACCATTAGAAAGGCCTCATCACAAGCTTTCATTTGATGCTTTGTTCTAACTAATTGGTTAATAATTGGCGAAGATATGATTGTTTCAATGTTACAATCAAAGGTCTTTGACACACATTGCGTGAACTGAAATGCCCATTTCTTCAAAACTTGAACTACTGAAAAGTGCCGGGTTTTGCTACAGCGGGTCACATATGGTTGATAGAACAGGTTTGATTGTACGTGTATGAATAAAGTAAAATAGTGAAGGACATGACCTCATGGGATCAGCGAACTCTCTCATTGAGAATGGAGTCGAGGGGACTCTGATACCTTATATGGGTAATCATTACAGGATATATTATGATTTTGAGCTGAATGACAAATCAATCAAAGGGAATTCCCCTATTAGATCATCATGTTGAGCATTTTAGGGAAATCACACATGTTATTTGTTTATGTAGTTGATTGTGTTTTGTTTGTGTAAGCTAGAAGGTCGATCAAAATTAAATAATTTTGTTTGCTGAATGGAAAGTAACTAGGAAGGTCCATCCTAATGACGTAAATCTGGTTGGCATTGAATGTTAATCAAATATTTTATTGGTTTGGGGTTTTAATTTGCTTGTTTGTTTGTTTGTTTGTTGTTATTTATTTTATTTTTTTATCTTTATGATTCTGAACAATATGAAATACAATGCAAATCAAATTATTATAAAAATACATAGTTCTTAACCCTAATCCCATTGGGTTATTTTGATCTCTCGAGTCCATTAGGGGGGGGGCCTTTTTGCCCCCCCCCCCCTCAAATCTCGGCAACGAATGGACCGATAAGGATATTTCCTTATTTCTTTTGTATTTCATTGTTTTTATTCTTATGTATTTTATTGTTTTTTTGTTGTTTTTTGTTTGTTTTGTAAGTAGAATTTATCTCTGAAGTGTATGAATTAAACTAATAACAAAGCAATAATCAAAATTATGATTCAATGTAACAATTATAACAGATTTGGAGTTTACATGGCATCGGATATATGAATTACATAGAAACCTGTACAAAAATTGCATTTTTTTTTTGTGACGGCTGAGCAATTATCCACCTCTAAAATCAGTTCTACAAGTCTGACCGGGGTGAATTATATATCAAAACATGCGGGAGACTTGAGAGAAAAAAGTCATGAAGTTTGAACGTGAAATTCCAATCGGTCTAGATGCACGTCGAAAAAAACGACAGGGGGGGCCAAAAAGGCCCCCCCCCCCCCCCCCCTAATGGGATTAGGGTTAAGGTCTCGATTTCAATTTGTTTAACCATAAAATTAATATAAATATAAATGAGTAAACAACATAAATAACATAATATGGTAAGATTACCCTTGGAGGTGATCATTTAACTTTTTTTTCCAAAAGTGATATTTGAGACTTCTATCATATACCAATATCATTGTAAGATTCTTGACAATGATACGTGAGATTTTCATAGAAAAAGAATGTTTACTTAGTGAAAAAAAAGAGTAAATCAATGTCTGATTTTATCCCGATCATTCGCGTGAAGTATCTGAATTTGGATACTATGGAGGATTTAGTATTCGAATTTGGATACTCTTGACTACGGTTGAAAGCATACACAGACGCTTTCAAATTATTATAGTTTGTTTGCTTGTAATTTATTTGTTTGTTTGTTTCTTTGTATGTTAAAGGGGTAGTTTAGTTTTGGTAAGGATGAACTTTAGTGGCCAAAACCTGCACACTAACATTATAAACTAATAGTTATAACTCCACCATGCTCGAAAGGTATACAACATTACAAACGACTAAGTAAAAAGCCCGTTATCATTCAAAAAGAGCCATTAAAACACAAGAGGGCGCTCTTTAAAAAGGCATTGGTTTCAACCATTTTTCATACACAATTATGCATGTGATGTTTAATTGATATAATGATTAAATAGCGAGATCATCAACAACTATTTAAAAAACGCTTTTGAAATTTTTTGAAAAAGTGCAAGCATTTTATAATTTTTTTCTAAAAATCATCTAATTATTTGGGCCCCAAATAATTATAAGATCAGATAGATTTATTAATATTTCAGCCGTTTCTGGGTCGATGTTGACCAAATAAAGTTTATTCTGCCATTAAAATTGCATGTTCTCTCAAATTTGACACTCAGTTTTTCATTACCTCACAAAAAAATTGTGATGTGCAGCGCCCTCTCTACCAAAACTAAACTACCCCTTTAATCTATTGGTCTGTTTGTTTGATTGATTATTGCTCAATTTTGTTAACGTTTGCTTGATTGTTTCAATTATTTTTGTTACTGGCTGAATGAGTCATCCCGGAAAGGAAAAAATCATGAAGGGGAATCACCTAATAATTGACATCATTGTCAATGACTAACTGATACAGGATAATGACAAAGCAGAAAATAGGAAATAGAAAATAGAAAAAAGAAAACAGAAAAAAAAACTGCAGAGAACTGCTTTATATCCGCTATAAAAGGCTATCGAACCTAGCAGATGACAAATAACACAACTAAACATGGAATTGCATACATAAAATACAAGCTATTAAAGTAGTTTCATTATTTCATTATTCCATTAATTCATTTATTTCACATAAAATGCAAAGGTAAAAGGGTACAGTGTGAACATTGACAGGCATTTGCCTTTGAAGAAAAATGCTTTTTTAATGGCAAACCCAAGTTGACAAAATCTAAAGCAAGACAAAAGAAAATATTTATATACACTACTTCCACGGACGGTAAACATAAAATGATGCACTCTAACTAGTGCTGTTGACGAGTCACGGGTACCCGGGTCCCGCCGAAAAATGTTGAGTCCCGGGCGCAAAAATCGATACTCGATATATATCCCGAAAAAAAGCAAAAGTCCCCTTTTATTCGCTATCGCCGCATTTTTGTCACTTGAGTGAACATGTTTTCCCAGCGGCGTGACATGCCGATAGCGAAATCAACAAATGGTTAAATTTTGGGTACCCGTGACTCGCCCAAAAAATTATCACGAGTCCCGGGAGGGAAATACTCCCGAAATCGACACCTCTAACTCTAACACATTAACCCGTTCAGGACGGACTGATTTTGCTACAACATGTATTCTCCATAGACCAAAGGCTGAATACTTTCGGGACCAGTCCTGAACGGGTTAAGGGATGTGAGCTTATTACATTGCACAAAGAATCCAACCTAAACAAATAACAAGAACGAGTACAGAAAACACAATAACAACAAAAAAACAAAGTAGAGGGATAAAACAGGCACAGGCTAAAGTAAACGTGAACAAATAATGGAGGACAAGAACAGTTAAGGGGTTTAGGCGAGGGTGGACAGGAACAAAATACAATGTAGGTGAACTTATGTGGGTTGGGGGGTGTTGCATAAAGGAGTTGCGAGTAATCACAAAGTTGTGTTTAATCGCAAGTCAGAAAATGTGCCTATAAATGCGCAAATCTGATTGGCTCAAATGCGTGTATTTACCAACTTGCGATAAAACGCAACTTTGCGATTAATCGCAACTCTTTATGCAACACCCACCCCCCCCCCCCCCCCCCCCCCCCAGGTCAGGACAATAATTAGAAGTTAACCCGTTGCTTACGGGAACCGGGTAGGTTATGTACAAAGTCTATGGGGATTTCAGAATCTCAAAGGGAACGGGTTAAGTGTGAGAAGGGGAATAGACAAAATGAAGAAAAAGTACAAATTGCCAGTGTAATACAAGGCGATAGCCGTTATGTGTCTCGCCCAATTGCGTGCATTCATGCCAATGAAGTTTGGTTACAAACAGATGCAGGGTTGGAAAGTTATCGACCATTACAGAGTCTTGCAGGTAAACTTTCAAATTTGACCTCATTTGACCTTTGACCTACATATGTGACCTTTGACCTCAGAATATTATGGAGGCCAATATAGGGCATCTACCAATCAAGTTTGGTTACAAACATGCAGGGTTGGAAAGTTATCGACCCTAATAGACTCTTACCCCCAAAACTTCACATTGACCCTCATTTGACCTTTGACCTACTTATGTGACCTTTGACCCCAGCATATCATGGAGGCCGGTATAGGGCATCTACCAATCAAGTTTGGTTACAAACAGATGCACGGTTGGAAAGTTATTCAAATTTGTGTAAGCGTCATGGACAGACGGACGTACAGACGGACGGACAGACAGACAGACGGACCGACGGACGGACGCAATTTGGATCCCTTAGTCTCCCTCCACCTCGGTGGGCTCGACAAAAATGAGAGTCAGTTAAAGGGTCCTAGCTTTCGATCCTAGCAGAATCTTTGGGTGGTATTCTAATATTTGTCCTAAGTCAAATTTCGTCCTAAGTCATGATTTTGTCCTAAGTGGTATTCCAATATCCTTCCTAAATATCCTCCTAAGTCACCTCCTAACTTTTGTCCTAACTGTTCTCCTAACTTTGAGGCAAATATGCAAATTTATGCAAATTAGCGACTTAGGACAAATTGGTATTCTAATATGCACTTAGGATGACATTTCTAGGACATTTCCTAGGATTGCCCTGACCCTGTCCTAACTCCCATGTGTTGTGTACAAAACATTGCAGTGACCTACAAAACCCAGTGGCCGTTACATAAGCGCAGATCAATCTAGCGCGCACTGCACTTTCATGGCGCAGATCAAAGACAATACAGAACGCGCATTTGCTCAGCTTTTACGCAAAGTGTCTTTAATGAGAGTTGCTATGGCTTCCCTCTCCTTTCTGATTGGATGCTTGTAAATGAAACAACATCAGTCATTGGCTCACATCTGCCTTGTGGGCGTGGCCAAAGCTTACTAATTTGCATTAAGATCATCCTAAGTCTAAATATTGGAATACCAATTTTGCACATCCTAAGCACGTCCTAACTTTCTGACTCAGGACAATATTTAGGACAATATTTAGGACAAATATTAGAATACCACCCTTTGTCAGGGCAAAAAAAATGAGCAAAGGGGAAATACCTCATGACATCATCTGGCCGGGCGTTGCAGGTGAACCACATGGTGCTGGGCTGAATGGTGATCACGTTTCTGGCTGATCTCAGTGCACAGGTCTGAATTGGGGGGGGGGGGGGGGGGGGGGGGAAGGGAAACATAAAAGATATGTCAAGGCACTAGCACGACACTAGCACTTGCCCGATTGCCTGGGGCAAGTAAAAGACTGATGTTGGGCAAGTTAAATTTCATAAATGGTCTAGTTTGGTCGCCCAATCAAACTAGAAAGAGCGACCTGGCACAATTTATTTTTCTTTTGTTTCACATGGGAGTTTTTTTTTTCCGGGCAAGTACATTTTTTGTTGGGGCAAGACAAATTTGAAAACTACTGCATTTACTTGCCTGAACGGCCCACTAGATAAAAAAAAAAGTTAGTGTGAAGATATGTAAGTTGAAGAGAAAATGTATTGTACACCACATAAAAACTCTTTCTCGGAAGATTGGTGGTCATGGAACGGGTCCATCTGGATGCCCTGGGACCCCTTCCGAAGACTGCAAAAGGGAACATGCATATCCTAATGATGGTCGATCAGTTTACGAAATGGGTCGAATGCATCCCATTGCCTAACCAGACCGGAGAGGAGACAGCCCATGCAGCAGTCAGTCAGTTTTTCTGCCGGTTCGGATGTCCCTTCCAGATTTTCACGGATCAGGGGAGGAATTTTGAGAGCAGAATTTTGAAAGAAGTTTGCCGGATCCTACAGATCCACAAGGCACGGACAGGTGGAGAGATTCAACCACACCCTAATGGACGCAATGCGATGCTACATAGGAAAGGGGCAGAATCACTGGGACCGATTTCTACCACAGATTGCAGGGGCAATGCGCTCGACGATCAACCGAAGCACTGGCTTCACACCCAACATGCTTATGCTGGGGAGGGAGGTCACGATGCCAGCGGATCTAGTGTTCCCCGCCCCCGCAGCAGCGGGAACCCAGTCCACAGATGAATATTGCGCTGAGCTGACTGAAGCACTCCATCGGGCCCACGCTAGTGCCCGGACTAAATTACGATCTACGCAGAAGCTCAGCAAGAAGAACTACGATGTCAAGGTATATCTACGGCAGTTCCAGGAGGGAGATAGAGTATACCTACTCGACACCGCAATGCGGAAAGGGAAAAGTAGGAAGCTTCTCCCACCCTGGAAAGGCCCCGCCTTGATCCTCAAGCGACTGTCACCATACCACTACAGGGTGCACTACCGGAACACCTTGCAGATTGTTAATCACGACAGACTAAAGCCCTGCACAGATCAGAGTCCATTGAAGACTAAACCCATGAAGATCACAGAAGTGTACTGCCTGTGTCGGAAGCCAGAGAGTGGTTTCATGGTATTTGTGACCAGTGTGAGGAATGGTACCATGATACGTGCGTCAATATTACGCCCAGCGAGGCCCGTGCAGTAGATAAATATTATTGCCCTCATTGTAAACCGGTAGTTAATGTTACTTAGGCATTTCCTTTTTTTTGTCACCTTCTGCAGGCAACTGACGCGAGGCTCTACTCGACGAGGTTGGCCGTGGCAGAGGGCGTCATATGGCAAACAAGGGGAGGTGGAGGGATGGGGGGAGACATAGGTCTCTGCGGGAATCGCCGAGAAGGGAACGACCCGGGGATAGGGTTAGGAATAATTGTAGACAGGACCAACTTGGAGATGGGGGGAGACATAGGTCTCGCCCCATGAGAAGGGATCAATCTAGGAATAGTTGTAGAAATAGGCATAGCTATGGACAAGACCAAATTGGGGGGGGGGGGGAAACTTTGGTTGGAAGGGGGGAAAGGCCAATGGGTGTGTTGACAGGGAGAGAAAGGAGGCTTAATGCACTCCAAGGGACCGCGGTTGGCCTTGGACAAGGCTGTGGTCAAGCTTCAGTAAGCTGAATGTCCCATTCGGGGTTGTGCGGCACGGGGATCGAGGGTGAAGCGCCACACCTTCCGGCATTTCCCACGTTGCTTTCGACCTGCTGACCCCAACCGTCCGACATGGCCCGCCATCATCACCAAGAGGGTGGCGTATTTGCGAGACATTAGCATGGAGGTTGTCGGCACTCATAATTTAAACGAGTTGGTAAAGTATACTAACCAGCGGTGGCAGCCCTCGCGCCCGGTGCTATCTGAGGAGCGCCGGGTCGAGGTACGATCAATGATCGCATACAGGTAAACCCGCGACTTGTTCCGCTGAACACGCCAGCAGCTCTGGTCCACTGGAGGGCTTTTGCCTTCCTCTGGAATAAAATGACGGACGAACAACAACGAAGGCTAACCGGCGGAGAGACTAGTGAATCGGACCACCCGACGACACCCATCCCAGACTCGGACCCTTCTGCACTTATCCCGGACTTCCTCCCACCTAACTCAGACTACGGAATGGAAGTGCTAGCCACCCCCGCACAGGCTCCGGAGAGGCAAGCCACTACGATGCACTCCACACCTATTAAGAGGGAGGCCGTCGAAGCAGAAGCCGAGGTGCTTCATGGCTTTGACACCCACTTCCATCCCGACAGACTCAATGCTTTCGCTGCCAAGCACGGATGTAGCATCTTCAGCACCCCCGACCAGGCCCCGAGGCAAGAAGTGGTATTGGTAGGTGGGGTGTTTAACTTCTGTGACCCCGAGGAGTATTTGTCCCCCGACTTCCCTGGGGCTTCTCTCTCGGACGAAGGTTCCTGGAGGGTGGCATTAGGAATACATCCCAAGCATGCACACAGGACCACCGACGAGCACTGGCAGGCCCTTGTTCGCCGCCTCGCCCACCCTAACGTGGTGGGTATAAGCGAGGTAGGTCTAGACTACTCGGCCTGCGCAAAGTACTGGCCCGCCCAAGAGGAGCTGCTGACACAAATCCTTGGTCTTGAGACCCTGGGTTATGTGCTGGTAATGCACCTCCGAGGCTCAAAGGCAGATCCACTGGGAGTGGCACCCCACGTCAAATGCCTAGAGATCATGGCCAAGCACGAGGTGACCAGGCACCAGAGGTTGCATCTCCACTGTTTTTCGGGGGGTGAGCCGCTAGTCCATGAATGGCTCAGCAGGTTCCCGGACTGCTATTTCGGTGTGACTGGACTCATCCAGCTCAGAGCAGCGACAGGCAGTCCGGGCAATCCCCCTTGATAGACTCCTATTGGAGACGGATTAACCCCACCTAAAGATCCACCCAGGGACCCGGTTGAATTCGCCCAAATACATCGGGGATTTGGGCCAACTAGTCGCTGCAGTGCGGGGTATTCCCCTGCGTGACCTAATGGCGGCGACCCTCGAGAATGCTCGAAGGGTTTATGGGTCGCCACACTAACTTGACTAACTCACAATGGAAATAAGTCTGGGTCCCAGCTCGTGAAAATTTTAGGAGCTAAGGTGTGTCCCTTGATATTGTGTGGGAAAGAAGCCACTAGATGGATGTTCTTTTTAGTATAATGTGGGAAAGAAGCCACTAAATGTATAGTTACTTTAAGTGATGTTTATTGGGAGCGTATATGGTGCGCTCTGGATTTTGTGGAGACCCTAAAATTATTTGGTTATTTTTATGTGGATCGACGAGCTGGGATCCAGTTATATTGAGGAGATATATTTATATAAGTATGGGTTAAATAGTACCACTATTTAAAGATGATGCTTTTATAAAAAAAGAAAATATAATGGTATTATTTGAGTGGTATATTTTGGAGGAAAGGTATCCTCGTATTATGATATTTGATTAGGGGTCTCGAAATGAAGACTATCCTTTAATTGGGATGAATATATTGTTTATGGTATTATGGTTTTTGAAGGTGTTGGGGTACTCGTAACAGATTTGAGTATGTTTGGTTGTTTTATAAAAAATATATATTATTGCCTCTTTTTGGCGTTCTTCTTTAAGTGGACTTTTTTAGGCAGTACAATTTGCTGTAGGCAGTAATAGTATACTGTCAAGGAATGTTATTTTGCTTAATTCGTTAAGAGGACCTTTGAATTTAAGAAGTAAGGTTAAATTTAAAGCGATGCGGTCATTTCATGGGATGAGGAGGACTTTAATGACGAAAATGTATAGGCATTGATTTGTGATGCATGGATTTTGGAGTCCGTTATTAATTGGTATATGTATTGTTTTGCTTTATATTTGAATTTAAGGGTGATGGGATGCTGTCCTGGTAATTTGTTTTTTTGATGCGTTAAAGGGAGTAGTGTGGTTTTTAGAGATTTTTGAATAATTATTTTTTGAAGGATTACTCTTGAATTTGGTGTAAAAAGATTGGACCACTAGGACCAATCTAGAAGGTCGGGAGGTGTGTAGTAAAACTGGGTATAGCAATTAACCCCCCGGGCGGGAATGGGAAGGGCCTGAAACCGAAGAATTCCGAAGGCCGACTGTACAGCGCCTCGGCCCCACGCACCATTAGCATGTGGCTGCTCTGGAACCGGCAGTTGAAACGCAGACCCAGTTGACGACGGTTGATGACATACGCTCTCGACTCACCAACCCTTCGGCTTTCTTTACTGCTGGTTCGCCATGCCGAATCCTCGGCGAAGTACTAGTAAATTTGCTTACTGAATAATCATAATATACTGTATATACCATAAAGCGTTCCCGCTAGGCTCGGGCCACTTGCCCCGGTGGGAACACTTTATCTGTCCGGTTTGAAAATCTGCTTGCTCGATCGGGCCACCAAAATATGACATTTATACATTTTTGCTTGCCCAAAGTACAATTTCACTAGCCCCGGGCCAGCGGGCCAGTGCAAGTGTCGAGCCCTGCATTAGGACCTATTCCAAGAAAGAATTTTTTGTTTGTATGTGGTGTACCGTAAACATCCTCTTCAAGTTATTCTTCACCATGGAAACCTTCAAAGATTACATAAAAGATATGGTCATCTTGACGATATTCATCAACAAAATATGCACCCTTTTTCACCTACATGTATCATTTCAACAATAGACAATTGGTTGGAAAAATAAATATGATTTTCATAACATTTACAAAGCTGCTCTTTATGTTCAAGGAAGCAAACCAACTTACATGTATGTGCAAGCATGGATCTGTCATGCTGCCATTTGTGACCCGATATAGCAAAACCCTACATGTTTTGAAGAAATGGGCATTTTGAGTTCACATAATGTGTGTAAAAGACCTATGATTGTAAAATTGAAGCAATCATATCTTCACCAATTATTGACCAATTTGTTAGAACAAAGCATCAAATGAAAGCTTGTGATGATGCCTTTCGTTACCTGCAAGTGCAGGGTTTTGCTACAGCCGGTCACATTTAGCTTCAGGGAAATGAGAGAACTTACAGAGGTGCTGTATCTGCAAGCATGGATCTGTGTTATGCTGCCATCTGTTGTCAGGTGTGAGGCCAGGTCTGGCACGTGCTTGTACTGTCCCATCACATTCTCCGATACATGAACCTGTGCAAGAAAACGAAATACATGTACATGTACTTGAGTGTGGCATCACAGCTTTCATCACCATGAGTAATGGTTCTAAACAATGTCAGGCAAGCCAGAAATTTCTGACCTAGCAGTTGCTAAGAAAGCAATGTTCCAGCTCCAATCCTCTGCCAAATGCCAAAATCAAAAGACAAGTTGTTCAGAATTTCTCGGGTTCGAACTTCGAATCCCGCTGGAATCCCCTTTTCTTTGCTCTTTTTTCAGTCATACCGTATTATATTTCTGGTCAGTTTCTTTATTTGTTTGAATTAATTATACAAAAAAAGCTCCATCACTTTGGTGACCCCTCGCATAATCTCCAAGTTGTTTTCCATTCTTCAGGTTTACATGTCAGGTTTATAATAGCTTCTGACCATTCGAGGGGTTTCTGGGACGCACACCGAACAAAGGGTTTTCTATAGCTCAGTCGGTAAGAGCGCCGGTCTAGCAATCCGGAGGTCTCGAGTTTGAATCCCGCTAGAATCCCATTTTCTTTGCTCTTTTTCAGTCATATTATATTTCTGGTCAGTTTCTTTATATGTTTGAATTAATTATACAAAAAAAGCTTCATCACTTTGGTGATCCCTCGCATAATCTCCAAGTTGTTTTCTATTCTTCGGGTTTATGTCAGGTTTATAATAGCTTCTGACCATTCGAGGGGTTTCTGGGACGCACACCGAACAAAGGGTTTTCAAATAGCTCAGTCGGTAAGAGCGCCGGTCTAGCAATCCGGAGGTCTCGAGTTTGAATCCCGCTGGAATCCCATATTCTTTGCTCTTTTTCAGTCATATTATATTTCTGGTCAGTTTCTTTATATGTTTGAATTAATACTAATTTAGAACAAAAGAATGTGACATCACTACTACAGTACATGTACATGTCTTAAACCTGCTTTAGAAACCAACTGCTGATAAAGACCACCAAATGTATTAATTTACCACCCTAGGGAGCAGTTTAATAAGTATGTAAATTGACACGTCTATAAAACGGCCTGACAATTTACTGGTGTAAATCTGAAAATGGTTTTGTGATTTTAAAGGGAGAGGAATGGCACAATACATTGGTGTAGTTCATCCTTCCCTTTAACAAAATAATTTAATCTCAAATTAATGCCTATGGATGCTATAATGTGATTTACAATACCACTTAACCCTATATAGCCCGGGCTATTTTGAAACTGCATTAATTAATTAATGATGCAAATATATGCACATTTTTTCAAGGAATTCTCATTTTTTCCAGTTTTTCCCGCATTTATGGAGAAAATGCAATCTAATTTGGCATGTTTGTAGCTTGTAATATAATCTAAAAGATAGCTTAGTCAAATTAATGACATGTATTGAAATTACATATTTATAATTATAATTAATTATGCAAATATGCTCATTTTTCTTGAAATTCTGAATTCTCATGTATATCTTTGTTTTTAATATCTCATGTATTTCTTGGTTTTTGAATATTTAGTTTTTAATTGTTTTGTTATCTAGAATAGTTGATGATGGCCAAAAGGGATGTTATCTGAGGAAAAACAGAAAAACAAAAATTCTTCTGACAACACTTCTTGTAAAACCCATACATTGTACACACAAGATCATTGGAAACCGCCATTTTTTGTGACGTTAGTCACAAATATGTGCTATATCTCTGCAACCGTACCCCCAATTTTCGCAAATAGGGTCTTAAAATGTGCGCAAGATGTGAAAGAAAAAAGTCATGAAATTTCAGCGCAAGATTTTTTTGCGTTAAAAGATTATCGCGAAAATGTTTAGCCCCCCCGGCTATTGAGGGTTAAAGGAACTAAAGAATACAACGTATTTTGGCACTTGTTCCATAGTTGATGACTTGTAAACTAGGTCTGCAGAAAAAAAACTCCATGAAAATAAACACAGTAGTGATTTTAGGCGAATTTTCTGATGCCAAATCTCACTCAGCAGCCAGTTTACGCCCCGCCCACATTTAGGGTCAATAAAGCTGCATCCTGAATTTTAAAACAAATTAGTTACAATTGTAATTACCACTTACTGGTTGGTTGAATGTCTTGCTCAACTCCACAAACAGGAATTCATAGCCGTACTTTGCCTTGCACATCAGCCTCACCATGTGGCCGCTGCTCTGGCTAATTTGCCTGAAAATAAACATAAAATATGAAAGCTGTAGTCAGTTTCATTTATATCATAAATTTTGGATCAGTTTCCCTACGTTTCAAAATAATCATGATTGATCCAGCATATGATATTGATATTTTTTTACATACTGATGAAATATGTGTGACCTTTCACCACCTAACCCTAATAAAGTCACAATATTTGAATTTTCTGATTTTGGTATTTGTGAATTCTCCCAAATCTCTGTTTCCGGGTGATACACAACTTGATTATACATGTACTTCAGTGACAACAAGGTTATACAAAAGCATTCAGAAATCCAACAACTATATCAACATAACACACAAAGTATAAGTCCCCCTGAACAATTTATCATCATTTCTTAATCAAGAACATTTGAAAAATTCTGCCTTGTCAAGAATATTTCTACAGTTATTATTTACATTGTGTGTGAAATCAAAGACATCTATCACTTCATAGCTGACTGAGCACAGATTAAAACACAAAATGGCCCAATTTCAAAAGTCACAAGAACTTACACATGCCTGTACATCGTACTGAAACAGCACATGTGGTTGAATGCATTGATTATTGTTTGAGAAACATTCCTGTTTGAAATTTCAGCCATGTGGACTTTTTCTTTTAAAAATATCAATGTATTTCCAAATATCAAATTTTCATAATTCCAACCCTTACGAAAATGCCATTGAATGGAACTGAACAGTAACTCAGTTCAGTACCACTCATTTACAATTGAGCATTTTTTTTTAGCAAGGGAAGATCAATAAAAAATGCAATATGAATGGTTACTTAAAAGAAGAAACCAAATCCAATACAGCTCTACACCCGATTATGATTTACCACTTAATAATATCTATCAAATTTGATCCTTCACTGACTCAAAGTTGAATAATAACAGTCTCAGGATAACTATACAATCTATGTATATCACTTTCAACAGTAAATAAACAAATATGGACAAACCTGCGCACTAGGTCCAGCAAGGCATCTCTTGATTCTTCCTGACATTTTCACAAAAGAGAACAAGAAATCATTAAAATAAACAAAATATTACATAAACATAATACTACACTAAGTATCATTTTTATGTACTGTATTATTTTGTTTAATTCCTTGCTTTTTCATGAACAACAACAACTTTTACAACACAACTTCCACATAACAACTGTTGGTATACATTGTGCTATGAGTTGATAGAATCAGCAAGGAACGTACAAACAATTATGAATCACAACTTGAGAATAGCCACTGCTCAAGGCCTCAAGTAGTACATCAATACAGGAATAAAATAACACATTTCAGTTTAATACTTTGTCTCAGTTTTTCAAGCCCCCAGAAATCTGGGCCCATATTCATGAAAGCCTGCTCGCTTAGTTTGTTGCTAAGTCTATGTGGATGGAATGGCTACGAGTTAAACACAAGCTATTTTAGTTGCTCACTAGGGTTATCTTAATGGGAACCTATAAGCTTACCCAGCTATCCCTAGTTGGGGACTACACTTAGCAAGGAACTAAGCTAGCAGGGTTTCATGAATATGGGACCAGAGCCCATATTCCTAAAGACCTCACTAGCTTAGTTTTATCCTACATTGTAAGTCAATCTTAGATGATAGGGCTAAGTAAGCAACACAAAGTATTCTTATTAACTTACTAAGATTATCTAGGTACAAGTACGGTACTCTGAGTTTGTATCACCCTAATTAAAGTTAACCCTAGTTGGCAACTAAAAGGAGCCATTGTTGCATACTTAGTTCTATCATCTAAAGTAAGACTTAGAACTGAACTAAGCTAGTGTGGTTTATTAGTATGGGTCCCAGGGTACATTGAACTCTTTAGCCTCTAAAAGAAGCTATTGTTGCATACTTCTATCATCCAAAATAGACCTAGAATTGAAAGCTAATGTAGTTTATTAGTATGGGCCCCAGGGTATATTGAACTCTTTAGCCTATAAAGGAAGCTACATGTATGGGTGCATACTTAGTTAGCATCTAAAATAAGACTTCATACTGAACTAAGCTAGTGTGGTTTATTAGTATGGGGCCCAGGGTATATTGAACTCTTTAGCCTATAAAGGAAGCTACATGTATGGGTGCATACTTAGTTAGCATCTAAAATAAGACTTCATACTGAACTAAGCTAGTGTGGTTTATTAGTATGGGGCCCAGGGTATATTGAACTCTTTAGCCTATAAAGGAAGCTACATGTATGGGTGCATACTTAGTTAGCATCTAAAATAAGACTTCAAACTGAACTAAGCTAGTGTGGTTTATTAGTATGGGGCCCAGGGTATATTGAACTCTTTAGCCTATAAAGGAAGCTACATGTATGGGTGCATACTTAGTTAGCATCTAAAATAAGACTTCATACTGAACTAAGCTAGTGTGGTTTATTAGTATGGACCCCAGGGTATAGTGAACTCTTTAATTAGCCTCTAAAAGAAGCTATTGTTGCATACTTAGTTCTATCATCTAAAATAAGACTTAGAAGTGAACTAAGCTAGTGTGGTTTATTAGTATGGACCCCAGGGTATAGTGAACTCTTTAATTAGCCTCTAAAAGAAGCTATTGTTGCATACTTAGTTCTATCATCTAAAATAAGACTTAGAAGTGAACTAAGCTAGTGTGGTTTATTAGTATGGGGCCCAGGGTATAGTGAACTCTTTAGCCTCTAAAAGAAGCTATGGGTGCATACTTAGTTCTATCATCTAAAATAAGACTTAGAATTGAACTAAGGTAGTGTGGTTTATTAGTATGGGGCCCAGGGTAAAGCGAACTCTTTAAATAGCTTCTAATCTAGTCCATTCTATTGTTCCTATTTAAGAATGTGTGGAATGCATAATACGCCTACATACACATTGAATTAAGCTGGATTTCCTGTTCATTTATTGCCGATGAATGGGAGGATTACATGTAATGCTATTGAGGTACAGTATTAACATGTCCATGTAGGAGGAGTCTTTATTACGGAATTAGCATTCTTTGAATTCTAAGATGGGAAATAAGTCAATACATGGGTAGTGTTCAATTGGCAGTGGCAGTAACATGGTTGGACTATTTGGGGGCACACAAAATATTACACTTGCACCCCCCCCCCCCCCCCCCCCCCCCCATGTTGCCCATTCAGCCATGTACAATTTGGATTAATTACATTTTGATTGCCCAACGGTTATTTTTAGTTGCCCCTGGCCAGCAATACAGTGGCTGCTATTTTTCAATTTATTTCAATTCACTTGTATTTCCATTAATAAAAGAGCAACATCTACAAAACATTAAAGATTAACAACAATTTTGAGAAAGTTACAGAAAACATTTATATTGGCCAAAATAATTGATCAATATTGTTGTATTAAGTATCTAAAAAGGACTTGTGTGGTAAAATCCGAACCTAAAGCATCGTTACATGCAGAAATATCGGAAAAAATCTTAAAATGCCCATTTCTTCAAAACATGAATTACCGACATGTGTCAGGTTTTGCTCTAGCCGTTCACGAATGGTAGGTTTAAGCTTACCCTGCTAGGGATGTACATGGCTTCGGGAACACAGAACGTGGTATCAAGATACACACTGACAATGTCCTTGAGTCTGAAATATGGGGTAAGAGAGAGAAAAACAAGCTATTATTAATAATAATAATAAGAAAACAAAATACTCATACTGTATGAGCGGCATACCGACAATGCAGATTAACAATCAATGCAGTCAAACTTGTCTAGTGTATAGATGTGACCACATAAAGGGAAAAACAGGGAAGTGGTCTCTGCAGACAGGTTCAATTACATTGTTTGTCTCTGCAGGATATCATAAGTACTACTACATGTCATTACTACTTTAAAGGGATCTAGTAACTTTGTTGACATGTGCAAATAGTGATGAATGGTTGGTACAATGTTATACAAATAATACACGGTCTAGAGTGTGTTGTGTAAATGCATTGCACTCGAGGCTATGGTAGCTGTACGTTGTGCACGAGGCGAAGCCGAGTGCGCATGCGCACAGCTAACATAGCCGAGAGGCGATGCATAATACATGACGGCACGATAACAAGTGGTTGTTATCTGATATGTCCACAGGGTATTGTGCGAACATTTCAGGTCAAATGGACGTTATACTGTATAGCTGAGTAATGAGCAAAAATGCAAAGTGATACCTTATTCATTAACTCATTGCACTCACATTGTGCACGGTTTTCCGGGTCCAGTGGATAATTTAACATCTGAACACTTCAATCCTACATATCTTTTGGACATAGAAATTTTAAAAACCAAAACCTGTCCCGTGCTTTTATTGTTAATACGAATACAACAAGGTATGAGGGAACCGCTAGAATTCCAATTGGATTTTGAGGATTTGGACAATGTTACTTTAGTTTAAAGGGGTAGTTTAGTTTTGGTAAGGCTGAACTGTAGTAGCCAAAACCTGCACGCTAACATTATAAACTAATAGTTATAACTCCACCATGCTCGAAAGGTATACAAAATTACACACGACTAAATAAAAAGCCAGTTATCATTAAAAAAGAGCCATTCAAACACAAGAGGGCGCTTTTTAAAAGGCATTGGTTTTAACCATTTTTCAAACAAAGTTATGCATGTGATGTTGTATTGATATTATGATTAAATAGCGAGGTCATCAACAACTATTTAAAAAACGCTTTTGAACATTTTTGAAAAAGTGCAACCATTTTTTAATTTTTTTCTAAAAATCATATAATTATTTGGGCCCCAAATAATTATTAGATCATATATATTTATCGATATTTCAGCCGTTTCTGGGTCGATTTTGACCAAATAAAGTTTATTCTGCCATTAAAATTGCATGTTCTCTCAAATTCGACACTCAGTTTTTCATTACCTCACAAAAGAATTGTGATGTGCAGCGCCCTCTCTACCAAAACTAAACTACCCCTTTAAGCCATCCTTCTTATTGTATTTGTTTTTGTCTCGAAGGAGAAGGGGTGAACATCATCAACTGCAATATAAAAAGAGAGTATAGGTGATACTCATTTACAGCTGCTGTGGTCCATCCCAGAGGCTTAAAGGTGCACCTGTAAAGTGTCTAACTCCACACAAATTAATTTGAGCTTCCAAGAGCGTTAATAAATGGTCATAAACGTCATACAGTAATTAGTTGTAAAAGCTGACGCAAATTTTCGCTTTTTTAACCAGGAAAGCAGTGTTCTTTTTCGATGAAACTTTCACACATCATTCGGACATATCTTACAATGATTTGGGTATAGGATTGAAGTCTCAAATGTCATTTTGGGCAATATCTGACACTTAAACAGGTGCACCTTTAACAACACTAAAAAAAGGATCTTCCTTAGAGAGAGATACATCAGAACAAGCCATTTTCTTTGAGAACATTTCCATTAAAACTCAAGAGGGCGCTCTCTAAACACTCATCGGTTTCAACAATTTTAAATGAAAAATATTGTGCATGTGATGTTTGGTTGAAATAGTGATTAGATAGAGAGATAATCAACAACTATTTAAAAACCTCTTTTGTACATTTTGGAAAAGAGTTAGCATTTTTTAAATGGTTCAAAATTATTGAATAATTATTGGGCCCCACAATTATTACAAATGGTTATATTTATGGATATTTCAGCCATTTCTGAACCGATTTTGATCAAATGAAGTTCATTCTGTCTTTAAAATTGTATGCTCGTTCGAATTTGACACTCAGTTTTTCATTATCTCACAAAAAATTATTTTGTGTAGCGCCCTCTATACCAAAACTCAACTATCCCTTTAAGGATGTCACAAGATGAGATGATTTATACAAACCCTGTTCCAGAATGAAGAGGTTGCATCCTGGCAGCCTCTCCCTTGGCCAGCCTGAAATCCCCCGTGTAGAGCACGGTGCCTCGATCACCCTCAAACAAAAACCTGAACAAAGACAAAAGGCCAAAGCCATACCATTATCATCATTATGTAACTATCAACTACTAGATATGTATGGTTTGCAGTTTCACCATACAGTATGAGAGAGGAGGATTGGAGAGTCCTGGATAGGACTCTTTCTTGAGCTTGAAGTTCTAATAAGAGCTAGAGCGCCGGTATAGTTATAGTAAGAAGAGGGTGGGTGGTAGGAGGGGCTCGACCTTTCAAACAGGTTGACTGTCCGTCGTCACTCCTCAAGAAAGAATACCAACAGTCCTTTCCAGGACTCTCCAATCCTACGATTCCTACTCTCTCACATGTTATGGTGCAACCGCAAACCAAACATATTTCTACACCACCACGGAAGCCGATACAAGCAACATCAAACTACCAGATGTAACCCAAACTCTCCCTCCCTCATACAGACTCCAATAATGTATGTACAAATACTTGGGATCATGCGCAAAGACATCATTATCTACACTCTACAAAAATGTGTAGGCTTTCATCAATAATGCTCTTATAATCATGAAAAGAAAAATACTTATTTAAAAAAATGTTTTTATCTTTGTATCTCTTGTAATATGATGATTCTTCATGTGAAAAATAGATAGAGGTACTTCCATGCTAAAAAATGGTAAATACTTATTGGAGAAAATGACACAGGTAGGATTTAGTCAAGGCAGCTTTAATACATGTATGTTACATTATTTTGGGTATCTAATTTCATTTGCATTTTCTAATATAATATTTTCTTCAGAAATATATGTGACTATTTAAGATTTCACAACAACAAAAAATTCATGGGTAGTGGGTGCAACTTACATGACAGAGCCAGGGCAATGTCCCGCAGGTAACAATGTCACAAGCAGCTTCTCATCCTGTCGGGGAAAGAACAACATATAAGTAAAATCAGTCACCTTTATACAAGTATCATCGCAAATTCCTTGTCTGTCCTTTTTTTAAATTTTTGCTTTTCATGGCTTGCTTGTGATAGTGGTGGTAGTGATGATGATGCGTGATGGTGATGGTGGAAGTGGTGATAATGTTGGTGAGAGTAATGATGGTGATGGTAGTGATGATGGTGATGGTAATGATGATGTTTGTGATGAAGATGATGGGATGATGCTGGTGATGATGATGCCTGGCAGTAGTAGTGAAAATATGTGATGGTAGGGATGATGATGGAGGTGTTGGTTATGATGGTTGCGGTGAAGGTGGTGGTGGTGTTGATTATATTGCTGATGGTCATTGTAGTAATGATGGTGGTGTTGATGATGGTGATGGTGGTGGTGATGATGGTGATGATGGTGGTGGTGGTGGTGGTGGTGGTGGTGGTGGTGGTGGTGGTGGTGGTGGTGGTGGTGGTGGTGGTGGTAGTGGTAGTGGTGGTGGTGGTGGTGGTGGTGGTGGTGGTGGTGATGGAGGTGGGGTGGTGGTGGTGGAGGTGGAGGTGGTGGTGGTGGTTGGTTCCATCTGAGTTCATCAGTAACGAGCAGAAGCTCAATTCCACATGAGCAAAGTTTTGATCGCAGGTATGCTATGCAGACTGGTGTGTGCATGGGCATGATGGTATCATGGTTGTCAAGTGGGGATAGAACTACCATAGTAATGAAAGTGTTTGATTGATCAAATGAACATTACATGATTTCTACATAGTCCTTACCTTCCCTGTGAGTTCATCAACAAGTGTCAATGTCGTGGCTTGTTCTATCGGCAGCGAGCAGAGGCTTGATCCCAGATGGGAGAACCGAGGGTCTGAGAGAAGAAACTTCTGGGTCACCTCCGAGCTGAACAGCTTGATATGAGTGCTTACAGAAAGGATAGAATACAATGTATGGACAAGGGTTATAACGTTATCATGATTAATGCTTATATCCCTGACCTTGTTATAGCGAAGGCGTTAAAATATAACATACTGCCTTGTAGCCAGTTGCACAGCATTCACAGAACGAAGAGGGGAGAGTTAATAAATGGACAGAGTTTCCAGAGAACTAGCTCAATTATGTACACTTGTGGCCTAGGAATACAGTAATCAAAGATAGGTGCTGCCTTATATGCCAAATCGGTGCTGGCTGAACTTTAATACTTTGATCTATTTATAGTGAAGTTTTCAAGTGTAGTTTTGTCATGTACCACAGCAAAAAGAAACAGAGCCAAGGCTCGATCCAAAATGATCAAACCAAGGGTATGAAGAAGAAACAAATCATTTAGCCTTAGATCTATAAAGCCCGATGTAGAGGATGGCAGAAATTATGCAGGATTACTTCTGGATCACACTCGGGTATGAGAACTTGGTCTTAGCCACATGCACTTAAATTGTTTCAAGGGCCAAGACTGCAGTTTAAAAGTTGTTTAACATATTCCAAATTCTGGAAGCGCACAAGACTAGCTGCAGCTAGTCTTGTGCAATCTCAGTTGCACCTTGTTGCAGGCTTTCAGGTCTCATCGTGGGAGACTGTCTTTAGGGGTTTCCAACACTGCCAAAAGATTTTAACACAAAGATGTTTGGTTGTTTTTTGTACTTTTTTATCAAACATGTATAAACTATTTACATCATTGATGCTCACCTGCATTTCAACCTTTCTGCAAACTTCCTGCTACTGAGACCAACCATGTGATCTGCAAAATAATGTAAGATAGAGAAAGGGGGAAACCGAATGAGACAAGAGGGTAAATCAGCGCTCGTCACTAGCACTCAACAGTTCAGTTAACCTAGTATCCCAATTCTAATAGTCATTTTTATCGGAAAATCAATGCTAAAAATTTGTTTTTTTTTGCCTTTTGTCTCGTAGCCCAGTCGGGCAGGTGAAACCATGATTCTTAAAACTCTAATGGCCCGAAACCTGAATCTGGTGGCCCCAAACAAAGAAAAACATTAACAATTCTGTTATATTTGGTTGCCGATTTGGGCCAGTGGAATTTAGCATCCTAATTTTGGTGGCCCGGAGCTAATTTGTAGTGGTACTGGGCTAGAGGGACTGTGCTAATTTTGAGCACTGGATTATTGTATGTGTATGTGCATGATGATGTGCATCAATGAAATTTCTTCCTCATGCCTCGTTATATTTTATTTTCTCAGTTATTTCAATTTGTGTAAATACTACATCTACCTAGTACAGACATGTAAATGATTCCACCATTTAATTTTATTGCACATATTATATATGCCACTTCACTTCAGCTTGTAGTTGTAGAGCTCTGCAAATGTGACATTTTGTTTGTTGATTAAATTTAAATTGCCATTTACTTAGTTCTACAAAAATCACTATTTTGGTCTATATTGCCGATATGCGATGTTACACTGTGTTACTAGCAGGCCCACTCCCACATGCAAGTAATACAGTGTCACTATGTAGAGCTGATATCTGTCGTTTTTACTCGGCTCATATCCGGATATCGATATATCCGTTTTGACTCAGCACTACTTTGTATGATACTGTGCCTTTTACCGAACACTAGTTTTTCCATGTACAACAAAAAACAAACATTAGATGCATCAAATAAAAGTGAAAATTATGTACCGTAGTTGCTGGAGAACCTGGCCGGGGGGAGAACCTGGCCAAAAAAAGGACAGGGCTGACTTTGAAATTAGATTTGCCGAGAATGCACTGAACATGCGACTCGAAACTTAAATGTATATCAAACGATTTATCTGCATATTGCTCATAAAATACATGTATCTTGCTGTTCTGTAGTCCTCCTGGTTATCCAGAAAATCGCTTGAAAGTCAGTCTTTAAACTCCAAAATTTGTTATTTTTTATTTTGTTCACGATAATTTGAGATTTCAATTTTTATCATCTTGATTCTCGCTTTTGTAAATCGAAGCTCAGTAGTTCATTTCGGTAGAAACTTACACCACTTGGATCGCAATATCGCGGTGCCTTCGCTGATAAAAAAATTATCGCTCAACGGCAAAGCGGGTTTCCGCAAGGCGCGATTTTACGTACGAAGGTTCAATTTATCGCAGTGCAGGAGAACCCGGCCACCGCGCACGGTGCGTGTACAAAGTCAATGGCAGTGTGCCATGTTGTGTTGTGTTGTGTGTTGTGTGTGACTGGCCAGGTTCTCCAGCAACTACAGTATGTAATACATAAACTCTTAAAAATTACATCTGTTATAAAAATTTCTTCACGAATTTGAAAATAATTTTCTTCTAAACCCTTCCAAAAATGAAGCATCTTCCCGATGCAAAATTTTGAGTAGTATTACCGGATGTTACATAACGAAAAACTTTTGCATGGGAATGCCATTGACATGCGCGCTGCCGGCATAAGTGCGCAACGAAATGTATGTAAAATGCATCAGGATGCTTCTTTGGGAAATGATATGAAAATTTGGCAGAGTCATTTGGCAGGTGCACCTGTAAAGTGTCAGATTAGTGCTGTAACTGACCTTGATGATCGGATCGGCAAAATGTTATCGATGATAGAAATCGGATCGGAGATCGGATCGGATCGGATAAAAAAAATAAAAATTTAATTTTTAATCTTTTTTTTTTCCTTTGGAAAATGATCCCAAAAAACATATTTTGGGAAAATAAATGAATACCAAAGCAACATATATCCATATGAATAAGCCCAAGGTAATCTTGTATGGGTATGCTTTCATTTCAAAGTCAAACTGATTACCAGTCAGATTTGCCCAAAATGACATTTGAGACTTCAATTCTATACCAAAATTATTGTAAGATGTTTGAATGATGTGTGAAAGTTTCATTGAAAATGAACACTGCTTTCTATTAATTAACTCTACAGAATGCTAACTATGATCAGCTCTGTGCGTAGCACAGAGCTGTGAATTACTGACGATCGAAATGGTGTAGCGTTTTTGCGATGAGGTGTTTTTATCACCTTTAATTATAATTTTTTTGTATTTGGTTAACCTTTTCTAGAGAACAAAAGTGCGTTTTTTCTGCGCGCTACATAGAAATTATATGAAAAGAATAATAACTTACCTCAAATTGATGATTAATCCCAAACGGCTTCGCACATTTATATTCGAAATTGTCCTGTCGCCTCCAAAGTCATCGGCAATGCATGCTGGGATATATAGGCGAGGTTTTATTCCGGTTCCGCGCGTAAGTGGCGATCGGTTGACTAATACATATAAGCCAGGCCACTGTACTCAATGTTAACCTAACCGCCTGGCATATACATCGCTCGAAATCTTGAAGGAACATGTTTGTAGATGGGCGATGAGGTGTTTTATCCTCTTTAAGCAGATTTT